>CAIGRF010066236.1:40531-63379 GCA_903798235.1 Fraxinus ornus
GGAACTATATGCTTTCAAATAAATATTTAGTTTATAGGTGTTTTGAGCTAGTTTATTAGATTTGTATTGTAATGTTATCATAACGTCTAAAACTAAAAAGGGTGAACAAAAAACTATTATCATGATTTCACTTGGATTTAGTTGGTATTTAAATTTATAGTAGATATATTTAGTTGTTTTAGATTTATTGCTAGTAAGATATAAATATATATTGAATTCAATGAATTAATGACATAAAAGTAGAAGGCAAAAAAATCTATGACGAAACCCACGGTTTAAAACCGAACCAAATCGTTAAATTTATGTTTTGAGTTTTTTTTTTCAAACCGTTCAAAATGGTTTGGTTTAGGCTTGTGTTTTTCTCAAACCGGTTTAAACGATTTAGTTTGAAAATCTGTCAAAAATCGATAAAATCAGACCGCTTACACCCTTAATTGACAGTTATACTACCATAAGCATTTAAATAATTGCTGCGTGACATGCTAACTTACCATCATGCCAAGACATAAAAAGTGTAATTTTTTTTTTTATTATTCTTTTTTCCATCTTTGCCAATTTGACAGTGGTAAAATTGCAATTTTTCAAAAAATATACATTTTTTTCTCGACGATTTTATAAGAGCAATTCACGATAACATTGAAAATGCTTACAACAATCACGTTGAACGCGAGTCATACTAGCTAATAACAATTCCCAACAATTTTAATATAATGTATGTGAATTGTACACAATCAGTCTAATATATAAATAGATAAAAATAAGTGAATCGCTGATTATAAACAGGTGCCGAAATGGAAAAAAACTAAATTGAAATTCAATAGAGAATGCTGGACGATTAGCACAAGTACTATAACATAAAAGATCATGTAAAAAACCAACATCTTATATATAGATCACAGCGTCTCAACATTTTAACTCTCAACAAGCACATCCACAAAACTGTGAAAAACTAGTCGATATGACGAGTTCAATAAAACCGCACAAGACTTTCAAAACATATACACAAGATTGAAAATGCCTATAAATTCTATACATACCAGTTTCTATAAATTCGTCTCAGGAGGCATAAGAGAACAGACCGTTCCTTCACTGTTTCTACATATGTACAAACGGCATGGAAAATGTAAGACGAACCGGACCTTCATGTTCCATTATTCTTCAGTAGACCTGAAATAAGCAGCGGATATCGGAAATGGAACTGTATGAACTGCAAATGGGATAGACACCACCCTTTCTACGCGGTTGTAATTGCATTCCTGAGTTTGTAAGCTTGAAGATTTTTCAAAGGGCTATCAAACCTATCTTTCTCGATGCCAACTCTGCGCGATGATAACATCCTCCTCTGGATCAACAATCGAACATAAACAAAATTGAGGCAAGTGATTAGATAAAATGGTTTTTGTAGGCAAGCAGTCATTTATATCAATTGCATAACTAGGCTTCACCCAGACCTTTAAAAAATTGATAATCCGTTACACGAATAGCTTATATGCTACAGCGATTCGACAACTGTTTAAGAGACACACACCTACTAAAATTATAAGAAAATTTGTCATATCGGAATGATCAAGAATAAAGTTCTTAAAACTACAACCAAAATTGTTCGATGACTACATTTTTCTTTTAAGCTTAGCCAAACATAATAACTAGAGCTAATATAATAGGCAATTCATCTCAAAAAGATAGAAAAATGCAATGCAGCACATAAACTCTTACCAGCAGCCCAAAAAAAATATTATTAAAAAGATGCGAGGCCAAAAATTTCAATACATGTCTAAAGTTCAATTCTTATTTGAAGAACAATTCTTATTTGAAGAAACCACCGTAAATCCCTGTATTCATTCATGTTCAAACCCCAAAGGGTTCCAAAAAATGACCTCAAAGCCGAATTTTGTGTTGAGCGTGTTGTCTAAAGACTCTCCCACACCTAGGAAAAGTTAGTTCAATCAATGTTCCAGAATACACAGTTTTAATAACTATAGAAAAGCCCATCGGCCGCAGGAAAATGGGACAATATCCTATAATTGTGGGGGTACGAAAATAAAGCTCAAAGATAATGACATTAGCCAGTAAGACATGGCTAAGAATTGAACAGTGTAGTCACATCATATAAAATGTAAGTTGGACATCACAATGGTAGAATTATTGCATCTAAGAATTTAGAAGTTGAATGTTCAGGCATCATCGGTTTCATTAATGTTACATGGACAAGAAATTGAAGATACATGTGTTGTTCAATAGCTTCTTTGCAGCATTTGTAGTTTAAGATGGCATCTTTGCATTGGTAGAAATTAGTTGGGGTTTCGGCTTCATTCAAGGACGGGGTCAAGAATATCTTCTCTCCAAAAGTCCAGGGGATTGAAATCAGTGATTTAAAGCATCTAACAGCTCAACCACCGAGTTAACAAACATTAAATTCGATTATAAACTTAGCATGCAGTGAGCAACAGGCAGCAGTCGCAATGGAAAGGGAAACTGGGATAGTGAAAACTTACATGATTCTCAAATTCAGGACTCATCAAATTGATGGATAGATTCTTCATCAACATCACCGCCTGGAGAAGAAAGACTGATTAGAATGTTTTAACAGTCAAATGTTTCGCAGATTACTCCTAGAAACACAACTGACATATACAACATTGTTACGAGGAGCAACCAATATATAGACAAACAGCGTAAACATGTTTGTACATTATTTATATTGCACACACTTGCCTCAGGGAACATATTAATTTTATTTCTCATTAAGAATGACCTTCCTCTATAATAAGGAATACCTCAATACTGAATGATCAGTTTCGTCTTGTATGGAGAGCTGATCCCAAGCTTGTTTCAGCAAACACAAAAACTCAAATGAGTGTGTATCTTTTACTTAAAGTTCAGATAAGAACGGATTGTGCACGTTATGAGTTCTGCCAGCTCGTCCTGTTTAATGAATTGATCTAAGCTCCTGTTTGACAACGAATATTTTCAAGCTCTTTTTTCTACGTACTCATTTTCAACCACACATTCACACAATAAAATATTTCGCACATGAACCCAAAACTTTTCCTTACTTTTTATCCATATATTCTCCTAAATAACACTATTCAAAACTCTGTTTTCCACAATTAATGGTTGTCAAACAGGGGCTAAATGTCATGGGCCACAATTTAACAGGAGACTGGACTATACCTGCTATGCAAGATGGGCTCCCCACGCTTCTAGACTTAATAAATTGTTATTGTGAATCATAAATTTGTAGTCTCATCTGAGTCTTCTTACCAGATATCAATTTATTGTGAATCATAAATTTGTAGTCTCATCTGAGTCTTCTTACCAGATATTAAAATCGTGAATTGATGACTTCACAATTTCTAGCTTCTGTCAGGCCAATTAGAAGAGATGAAAATAATTAAATAATTTTACAATCTCAAGTCCACACCCTATCAGAAGTTGAAAAGAAATATTCACTTATGGGAGAAGCAAAAAGCACTGTTCGACGGATATAAATTTAGTAGTAATTGACGATCTCCACAAGAAAACTAACTGCATCATATATATCCGGTTATAGGAGAAACTGTTAGGTTTTTAGTTGTATTGAAAACTCTTTAAACAAAAGGATTATTATAAGAGAATTGTAAAAGTCAAGAAGTCTTTTGGGGTGTTTTGTGTGTGGTTGATCATTGTTTTCTACTTTCATAACATTTTTTGAAGATCAATCAACAATTCTATATCTTGAGATCAATCAACCACAATTTGGGAAAAACATCAAAATCATATAATCCAAAATACACACTCCCTAAATATACTTAGGAATGTATTTTCTCCATTGCTTTCAGAGGATGTTGAAGATTGAAGAGATTGGACCAGAAGCACAATAAGAGTACAAGAACAAGGTGTTCTTGGTGATCCACGGGGGAGACAATTTCAAAAGATCGGGAGCAAGTGTAAGTGAAGCACATTTCAACAAGTCTTGGAGATTGCAAAAATTAAATCTGCGAGTCTAGTGGATTCTCTAGGCTGGATCATACTGTAAGTTCTTATTGTCTATAGTGGAGGTTACTAACCTGGTCCTGAAGTTTTTCCCCAGTTAAGAGTTTTCTCCGTCAATAAATCTTGCGTTATTTACTGCTTTATTTATTATTGTAATAATTCAACACATAATAACTTGATTGACTAAACATCTAGATAATTAAAAAGTAAATTACTGCTTTTAATTAATAATTTTAATTATGCGTTATTCACATATTCACCCCCCTCTAAGTGATTTTAAAGTCGAACTCTTTATAAGAAAATGAACCACATCAGGTATTATTCGCACAAATCCCAATATAATCGAGCAGCACCAGAACTATCACAAGATAAAAATAATGAACAATAATACTGTAAAAAATCCGACTTACTGTTTCAATATTTATCTGGTCCATCTTCTTTAATCTTTCCAAGTGATCACTTGCATTAGGGTCAAAGACACTACCAATAAAGCTGTAGACTTGAGCAAAATCAGGCATAACTGCATCAACGAAAAACTTATTAATCTAATACGTGCATAAATAGGAAATATGTCACTAGCTGTATACCATACATGGACCAAACAGCTTCAGTAAAACAAGCACAAATATATTGACCTGCAGAGACACAATGCTGCTCAAGCAACAAATCTAACCAATGCAGTCACTAAACGAACTTGTAAAAAAGCAGAAAGTCTATATTCCTAATATAAACAAACAATGAAATTGAAATAACCCAAAAGTCAGTTATATTCCTGATATAACATATGCATTCACACATAAAGGAAAGCTTTTGAAGGAAAATGAAGCCTTGTAATAATAATTGATCTGGAGATTCTCAGTATGGCTTTGGCTGATGTTCGAAGTATGACTACATAAAAACATGCCCAATCATAAAAGCGAATAACTAGATAAACAAAAATAATTACATATTATCAATACATAGTTGTTGGCCCACAAACATGTTTTACTTGCACAAACAGTGTGTTTGTTAAAGTAAGACATCCTGGTTGTCTCACCAACAGCTTTCCAGTATACAAGGGCAAGTAGGGGACAGTTTATTCTGAATTTTCCCACCACTTGAAAGGTCATCTGCTTGTCTCTGTCTCATCCTAAAACACTACTAGATGTAGCACTGAGAACAGTGAGGTACAAGTCGACATGAAAAGGCAACAACTTCCTCCACTAGTATTGTCATCTACGTATAAGGAAAATTGATGATTCCTTGATTTAAAACCTCTCTCGGGACTTAAATGCTCTTGCTAATTGAGGGCATAAGTTCCAACTTTCTTATCCAACAGAAGTTCAATGGCTGACTCCCCATACCTAGGTCCCGCCACAAATACTATGAAATAACAAGTCTTTCAGTTCTTTATCTAATGTGCTGCCTCCCAACCTAAGTTCCACCACAAACAGTACGAAATAACATGTCTTTCAGCTGTCTTAATGTAATTTGCTCACCATCCCTCGAAATGATATCTCTCAGCTCATTTAGAAGTCTGCAAGCAATAAGTGGGGGAGTACGGGACATTATGAAAAGGATTTCACTAATTCACCTTTAGATCAGAGACTGGTCTGATCTGTTATTGGCCACTCTCTCCAAGAAATCCACAGATCATACACAGAAAACGAAAGAAAATTACCTTCTGTTGGCAGGCCTTGTTCCTCTTTTACTTGGGGATTTGGTTTGTTACTTGGCCACAGCAGAGGAGTGCTTTCATTACTGTCACTGCTATAATTATGTGTCACTGCTAAACTGGCTAATCCCATGTCATCTGAACCACCAGTATAAGACATTGTTTAGGCAGGATGACACAACTGACTTCTCAAAACAAGGTTAAATAAGAGCATGTTTAAATACTAGAAACATACCTCTTGACATGTTTGACATATTGCCTGCTGGAACAATATTACAAGTCCAAGGCGATAAGGTAGCCCTATTCATTGTGTTTCCAGGTACCGACAATGGATCCGGCCTCGCAACATATCCAGGATCCAGCAAAGAAGCTGAAGACTGCAATGGTCCAGTAGCTTGAGACATAACTGTTAAGGCAAGAATGCAAGTTAAGTACGACAAGTTTGAGAGATGATAAGAAGTCATGGAGGAAAAAAATAGATACAGCTCTTACCTTTTTTGGGAGCCTTTTGTGGATAAGGATGGGCTGCTTTTCTCTTTGGACGTGGCGGAGGTACATGTTCACTCGTTCCATTCTTCTGGACCTTCAGAAAATATTTCTGAGCATGGCTACGAATCTGCAAAAACTAATCTTTAGAAACTGCAGAATTAATGAAACATGCAGGCAGTTTCAATAGCTGCAACTCGTAGCTATCAACTTACAGAAAATATTCTCTCTATACCTGAGTTAGCGCTCTTAAGTCAATTTTCAGCAAAAGTACAAAAATATTAGCAGATTTTCGGCTAATCTGCAAGAAAATGATTGTCTGGTTGATTCTACGGAGTCCTATATATGCAAAACCACCCAACTTATTTACATAAACAAGATGAAGAAGAAGGGTTGATTTGGAATTTTTTTTTTTTTAAAGATTATTACTTTCTATTAACTTTTTTTCGTATACTAATATAAATTATGAATTTATTTTCATTTTAAGAGTACATGTTCTATAAAAAATACTTTGTTACTTTCAACACTTGCACAAAAGAACATCTCATCGATCACATTCTTGTCAGATTTTATTATTATTATTATGGCCTTTTTCGTGGCAGGTTCAAATTTAGAAAGGAATTGTTAGGAACCATTTTTCACTTCTACAACCCATAAATTACATTTCATTTCCTGATTTTTGGAATAGAAAAATACTTGAATAATGGAACAAAACATACTACAAGGATGACAAAGTAAAATTTTCCAGACAATAAGAAGATCTATCAACGAGTGTGTTAGCAATTCTCAGAATAGTACTTAGAAGTGGCCGTAACACTCAACCATAAAACTCCCAAAATGCTCAAAATGGGACTAGATTGATTATCAAGTATTAATACCACACAGCATAAAGTTCTCAGAAAAGAGGACTGCTAAAAAAGTTGACAATTNACCATAAAACTCCCAAAATGCTCAAAATGGGACTAGATTGATTATCAAGTATTAATACCACACAGCATAAAGTTCTCAGAAAAGAGGACTGCTAAAAAAGTTGACAATTTGCTTCCTATTAGACTCATAAAGAAATAATATAAATTAAACATGAAACAACTTAATTACCTGGATAACTGTCTTTGACCCCACAAATGCTTCAATCTTTTTCCAGTCACGATCAAATCTGAAAGTTGACAAGTAAAAGAAACCAAAATAAAACCAACACAGGTCCAACACGATACAAAGAATCACATGTCAAATTTCAATTTTCATTCATAGTTTCTCACGAAGAATAAGTAAAAACATAATTCAATTCCCGAAAGTCATATACAGAAAGCAGGCTTCAAGATTTTCATTCATAGTTTCTCGCGAAGAATAAGTAAAAACATCATTCAATTCCCGAAAGTCATATACAGAAAGCAGGCTTCAAGCAACTGAAGACTTCCTCGTAAGTTCCACAAAATATGGAACATACAGTATTCTACAATTACCTAATGACTTTGAAGTACTGCAGCAAATAATTTTTTCTAATTGTATAGATTCCACATTCCGAGACTTCAACAATGAAAGGTTACAACCCAAATTTGTTTTTGTCACGAGTATTGCTTTTTCCACTTCTTTCCGACTCACACAACTCGTGGGGCTGAGCAAAGAGTCAGAAAATTAATATTCCCAAAAATTAAAAATAAAATAAAAATGATTATTTCCCATTTTGGGGAACAGAGGCAATATTCAATCTTCTCCGAATCATAAAAACTTCAGCACATCAAATCTCCATGATTTTAACGAATAGACAAAATATACACATCTGAAATATTCAAAATAGCCAAAAGTTCCCAAGCTCTATTTTTTACATAAATATCTTAATAATTATTAATCCCATACCCAAGGAGCATAACCAATTAATAAAACAAATAAAATTCAAGAAGTTGCCTGAATAACTAAAATGATCTAAATTCCCCATTTGACTCGAAAAAAAAAAAAAAAAAATTATCAAAAAGAATTTGAACAGTAATAATAATCCTCTTACACTAGATACTTACAGTTGAAGGGCTTCGAGGAATTTGTCGTGCTCCTGCTCAGTCCAGCTCTCTCTAGACTTGGTTATAGTATACGGCTTCCGGACCTTCTTATTCGGGTCCTCCACACCCGGGCCCGCATTCCCGCTTTCCGCCAGTATGAATAAATTGTTATCAGCATTATTCATCGCCATCATACCCGTTTTCATCGGATCCCCATCCATGTAATTGTAGTAATAAAAATCCTGACCGGGTACTGGATTCCGGCACGCTGACACCATATATAACACCAAATTCAACCTCAAATCCTCCAAATCAAACAAAAATTTGGTCTTTTTTCTTTTTGAAATTTGCAGATGAATTTGTCGTTACAGAGGTTTTTGCCGAGGGGAAATTCGTAGCCGTGAAGGTTTAAATGGAACGCAACCGACTTTGTAAGGCAGTGGCAGGGTGAAATCTGAACCATACACGTGGCGAGAGGCGGGTGATGGGCTGTGATAGTTACCTCTAGAATGTGTCGTCATTTCTTTGGAGGATTGGATTTGGGATTTCACTATGTAGAGAAATATATTTTAATGAAATTTTCACCTATAGTCCTCAAACATTCACTCCAGTATCACTCGAGTCCCCCTTCTTAATTTTTTTGGCTACCAAATCCCATAACTTAAAAAATCATGTGCATGGCACATGACATGTTTCTCTATGGGTATTTTCGTCAAGAACCTTTATTTCTTAAAAACAATTTAATGAAGGATAATATGTTTAAATCACCAATTTTGTTGATTGCACCACATTTTATTTTCATTGGAAGTTCTCATTCTTTACTCATCGTTGTACTTAGGTCCCAACATTTTTGGCTACATTTTCTTCTTAAACATTCTATTAATTGTCATTCACAAAAGTTTCTATTTAAATATTCTGTTAGTTTGCCTTGAAATTATGTACAAATATTTTGTCAAAGCTATTGTATCCGTTGATTTTTGTTTTATTTCAAAATATGAGGGTTAAATAAGTTTTTATGCCCTCATAATCGATTTGTGGACAAAAATCATCATGTAGACGAGATGTACTAATTAATAAAAGATAGAGAAGAAGAAAAAAGGAAAAATAAAAAGAACTAAAATCCTTCATCATTAGCAACCCTCGAAGGATATGTGTTTGGTATCCATTTTCGGAAAATTATAAATTTTGGAACATTGATTGATAGAAAAATGTGTGGTTGAAAAATAATGAAAAATTTTAAATTTGTGTATAATATTTTTTTATTTGGAGAAGGTGTGGTTGTAATTAAAAAAGCGATTTTTTTTTTTAAAAAACTAATGAGTGCCAAACACAAATTTCTTCGGAAACCATCTAAAAGGATCTCAATGCACCTATTTATTGTGTAAAAATAGCATTACTTTCAAAATCAACAGTACACAAACAGAGAGAGAGATGATTATGTGAAGTAACATACTGGAAGGGCATGGAATAAATCTATAACATTCTGGTCCTCTTAAAATGGAAGCTTTGTGGAGCTCCTTGACACCTGAAGAACAAGCAATTTACCTAAATATTTTGAATAAACAACAGATATCTCCCATAACCTACAAAAAATTGATCAAGTGGGACATCTATACAAGCAGAATACAAAAGCTTCCAACCCTGATTCGAATGTGAAAATGGAATACTTCTCCTCAAACATCATAAATCTTAAGCGTAAACAAATTTTGCTGCAGGCATTGTGAACTATCAGTTCTGATGTTCAACAACTTAATCAAGCCAGCGAGTAATACCATCTTCACCCACGGCTGCAACAATTTCTACACGTACGTCCAACACAGCCTGCCAATTTGGAAAATGTTTTAGTGATAACAAATATGAAAGAAAAGGAGAGGATATTTGCTTCAACTGGAGATGGATTGGAATGAATCCAACTGCTGATAAAACATTTCTGTTTCTCAAGCAAATGGCACGAGCAACCGCTCTAACGGCCTAACCCCCATTCAATGGACGGAAAGTGAATGTAAAGAAAATAATCAAGGTGTGACACTACATTGGTTGTGATGTGTTTTTACAAAATGATCATAGAAATACTTTTGACGCAACAAAAATTTACTTGGAAATGATGTGTTCAACAACTCAAAATAAATAGAGTAGCTTTTAATATCTCTGAGTGACAAAATGGCTGAAAATTGTAAAATACAATTTCGGTATGCTAATGAAGTAAGTAAATAATGACTTCATTTTGTCAGGTTTCCGCCCTTTGAAACTTTAACCTAACAATTTTAGTTTCAAGAATTGATGTATATCTCAAAATGTATGAGCACTAAAGCTATAATTTGTAGACTGTCATAAGCATATTGTATATCAGTATTCGTGCCAGTTCCTGGCCAAACTAGCTCCACCATTCATGACGTGGCTCAATATTGCAACCAACAATTGACTAATTACAGCATGAATGAGAAACTTACCAAAGGATTTCTGCAATTCACCAGTCTACACTCTTCCAAAGAACCTTCAAATGTCCAGCTTTCCCAGACATCAAAGCTGTGGCTAGCAAAGACAAATTCCATCCTCCTATTTATCTTCAATGTTAAAGTGAGATGTTTAGATAACAAACTTTTCGATTTTTGTCAAAAATATCTATCTCAGATATGATTTCCATATGGTATGTAGTTAATCACGAAACTTCCATATGGTACGTAGTTAATCACGAAACAGAACAAAATAATTCAGCACAATTATAGTCTGTCAGACCACATTAAATGGGGGGAAAAAAAAAATGCGACCTTAAATTTTTAATAAACTATTATAAGTACTTTATAATAAATAAAATCTTAAAAAAAAAAAAATTTCAACAGCATTCGACATCTATCAAGAACAAAATGCAGACAGTATATTCATTTATACCAGAAGGCACTTCAACAAACAATTTAAAACGAGTAACCAGTTCATAAGACCGAATTAAAAACAAAACCACCCTAATTCTCAGCTCATAATAATCTAAAGGATCCTCACTGAAGACCAAGGAAGTGAGAGCGTAGTCGCATACTTCTCCACAACTCTCAAAAGAGAAGTTCAAAGAATAATAGAACAATTTCCAATGCTCCACCAATCATATGTTAACATCATTACTGGTTTAGCAATAAGAAGACCACCACTTCCGAAGCTAAAAATTAAACTTTCAGCAACTTTTGTTACATTCTCCAAATCCTCACCCTCCAGAATTTATAACCACATACATCAATAGCACAAGGCTAATATTGCACAACTGAGACAATACGTTGTACCTGCAATAGCTTTCCTCCAGCAGTAAATGATCTCAAACCAATTGTATCCTGCAAAAAAAAGAAATCAAATAGAATAAGCTTTTGCTTTCTTCTACTCTTTTTGCCTTTCGGTCTGGATGTGTCAGGGCTAATGTCTGGAAATTTCGTTAAAGTGTATCCAACAGCCAAAAAGAATAAAAGACTGTTGCACATGGACCAAATACACAATACTAAAGTTCTTATCAACAAACCTTGTTTCGGAACACAACAAGGAATTGGGCTGCTGGATCTCTTTTTGTTACATTGGACATTGTGTCAAGGAACCAGCCATTTCCTTTAACTCTTTGTTTTGAAACATGAAGTGCAGGGCGATCTCTTGCATGTAAAGCAATAACATAACCATCTTTCAGCAGTTCACCAGATTTTCTACTCATTTCGATGCTTGATTTTAAAAGCTGCTCAGAAGTTGATTCCTGAATTGAGTCAATTGCTGTCTTCCTGTTTCTTGAATCTTCAGGAGAAGCAAAACGTGAACTAGAACTCAAAACTTGATCTGTGCCACTCATATTAGTATCATCTTCTTGATATGACGTGCTCTCTTTTCCAAAGGCCAAAGCATCATCTGCTTTGTGCTTATATTTTTGGTGGGAATACCTTTTTTTAGCCTTCTTACTAGATCTGCTTCGCTTTACTTCAGATCTACTGGAAGTACTTTGAGACAAAAGAGGGCCTTCATTTTGAGTTGAAGTATCTTTTGATTGATTTACTAGCTTTCTCTGGGAACTATCTGCAGTTAAGTAAATATCTCCGGCCACTCGCTCACCAACAGAATCTTGGAAGGAACTCTCATTATCTTGATGCAATTGATGTTCATTGCCCACCGCAGTTTCCTCTTCTTCTTCATCATCAGATAATGCACTCTTTGGAATCACATTATCCACGAAGTACGTCTGAAGTATGGAAATTGCCTTTTCCCTTATTTCCATCCATACTTCTTCACTATAGTCTGCACTCCGAGGAAGAATCAAAACATTGGGCATCTCCCGCACCTAAAGTCACGTCTTTATAAATATTATGATAAAGCCCAGAAGGGGAAAGGGGAATAATTATAGACCCAAATAGATGTTTAACACAGTGCATATTTTACTCGCAGAAGCATCAATGATAAAAAATTAGTTTACAACAGAATCCATATTTCTGATCTATGCCTCTTGCAGTAGATATTATAAGCAAAAATTTAGAAGTGCGTTACTTCAGCCACACCAGGATATTAAAGTTATCTAGTATGTTCGAGTGTCTTCACAATAATAGCAGCCATATATCAGAGTCAGATGCAAAAAATCAGAAAAAAAAGGGTACCATTCCGAACTAAAAATTTGATGTAGAACAATGAAAATATGCAATTGCAGTTTTCTGTTTTCACTTTTCACTAAATAAATGTGACAGAAAACAATTCAATATAGTACCTTTTAGGCTTTTATATCTGACAGAAATAATTCTTGTAAATCACATTTCACATAGCTTGATAATTAGATCAACGAAAGAAATGAACTATTACTAAATAGGTCAAGAAAAAATAACATTGGTGTCTTGAAATGCAACTCCAAATATCACTTACAACCATTGAAATGTGTCTAAAAGGTTGCATCAACCTTGATCTAGCGCGACATTCTAGGATAATTCTTAATTAATAATTGTCCTCACACCACTTAGAAGATAATGACTTCCAATAATAATGAATTTCGTCAGAGTAAAATTTATGTTACATCTGCATAGTTCCCATTTGCTCCATATATCGGAATACAAGTTTCACCAAGGAGGCGTAGATTCATTCATGCAACTCGAGGTATAATTAATAACCGGAGTAGAAGCAGATACAACAGATTGACATTAAAACAGTCATTTCAATCTGCAAGACATTAGGCAATATCGGATTCAAGACAGATAATGCAAAAAAGTCATTTCAACTTCAAGGAAAATAAAAAAAGCATAATATGCCTTGGAGCAAATGAACTCTGTAAAAACCATTCCTCCAATGCACTCAGAGCCGTAAGACTACTCATCATACCCATGCTTCCATCCACTGGGGCCCTTCAGCACCATCCAGTGCACAGCCTGCAAGGGTGCCATCAATCAGAAGTTGTTTCACAGCACAATCATCCAATAGCTGGCTGCTACCGGTATTAACAAGAAATGCCCCTGCATAAAAGTTATATCCTTAATGAGAGACTTAGCAACTAAATATTAAAAGCTGAAACAATACACACACAATTGCAAATCATAATTACCAGGCTTTATGTGCTGCAAACAATCTGCATTGATAATCTGAACGGTTTCATCAGTAAGAGCACAGTGTAGCGATATAAGGTCACTTGCAGCGAGCAAGTCGTTGAGAGTCTCAATTCTTCTGGCAGCAGGAGGGAATGCAATGGAAGATCTACTTACTTTTCCAGTTCCCTATGTACAGACAGGAGGTTCGAAAAACTTCATTAAAGAGCAGCAAAATCAAATCATATAATCGTTTAGAAAATACTCCAATTTATTCGAAATTACAAACAGATAACTACTATATGTGCGCTGCCATCAATATATCCTCCAATTGAAAAAGTAATTGAATAAAAGCAGAAATGAAATACACCACAATTTCTGTTTGAAAAATGCAAAGTAAATCGAGTAGCATCATTTTGATCTATACCTCATGAACATCAAAATAAAGCACACTCATTTTAAATGCCAAGCTCCTAGTAGCCAGGGACCTGGCGGAGGCAGATCTGCCAATGATCCCTAACACGAGACCGCGGCATCGCCGCATTCCTCGGCATAGTGGCTGAACAGACCCGAGCCACCCTGAAGCCGAGAGCGCATGCCGTGAAAGGAGGTGAGTCCGCCGGAGTAAGCCAAGAATCAGCGCCATGACTGTATCAGCAACCTCCTCAGCGCGGCTAACATCAACATGGATAAGCAGGCCAAGACCTAGATCAGCAGCGAGGGCAGAATCCACATCCCGGTCGGAGGATCCGAGGCAAAGAATAAGCTGCCCTGGGCGTAAACGTTTCTGGGCGGCGCGTGGGAGGAACGAAAGCGAATGGAGCAGCACAGCCGTCGCAGACTCAATCCGCGCCTCGGCTAATCGGCTCAGCGGCACGTGCTCCACACGCGCCACTCCCATCAAGCATTCCTGTTCCAAAACCGTATCCTCAATGCAATTCAGCGTTACCACCAAAGGCAGCGACTGCGATTGATTTGTAGGACTTTTCCTTTGAGGCATTGCTACAGCAGATCTTAAAAACCAACTCTTTCTCCCTCTATTCACATACAATATAATGATATATGTAACTGTATATACAAATTATGCTTATATATGTGCTAAAGAAGAAGAATCATTATCATTTTAGTTCATGGAGTGAAGTTGAAGTATTAATTATAAGAGCCCTAATTTTCCCTCTACAGAAGGTTTGTATTTCCAGTAAAGTCCCAAATCTTAGTAGGAATATGCATTTTTATGTATCCATGTTTCCATTTGTAGTATAAAGTATGAGAAAATTTGATAATTAAGAAGTTTGATTTTACTAATTTCAAATTTAAGACATTAATAAGTGTAAAATTTCAAATTTCTGAGATTTTTTTAATTTTATTTATAAATAAATTAATTAAATATATTAAGGTCACAAATTTTATATAATTGATCACAAATCACAAATTTTATATATCGCAAATTATTTTACGATCAAAATTCAAAAAATTTATAGGTTACAATTTGTTCATCGATCACAGATCAAAAATTGAAACGTCTAATTATTTAATGGTCACAATTCAAAAATTTTACGTGTCACAATTTGTTTATCGGTTACAAATCAAAAAATTTATAAGTCACAAATTATTTTAGTGTCACAAATCAGAATTTTATAGATCACAAATTATTTTACGGTCACAATTCAGAAATTCTATAAGTCACAATTTGTTCATCGATCACAAATAAAAAAATTTACGCTTCACAACTTGGTCGCAATTGCATACAATTTGGTTACAATTCCGATCACAAATAAAAAATCTTATAAATCACAATTCATTTATCGATCACAAATTTCATAAGTCAAAATTCAAATTTTTAGGTCACATATTATTTATTAGTCACAATTTATCGATCACACATTATTTTTTAGTCACAAAATACCCAAATTAATGATCACATACTTAAATAATTGGTCACAATCCCTCTTAATTCCACTACATACCCCAATCCACCAGGCACCACCCCTTCCAACAACTACCGCCACCACAACTACCACCAAAACCATCACCACCAACAATATTCAACAAAATCGTTGACAGCGTCGCCCAAAAAAACCAACAAACCAAATCCACAACAATAGCCGCATCACTACTAACACTGCGATGATCACCCAACAACCAGCAACCACCATTGACATGGACACCCCCACCAACAACAAACGCAACAAACAAAAATCACCCAAAAAAATCAACATAGTCACGATCAATCTTTGTCATAAACACCCCCACCTCATCTCGTCCCACCACTCCAACGAATCACGACCTGCACCACCCCCATCCCCACTTTACCATCTTCGCTAGCACCACCACCACACATAATCAGCTTCCATACACACAAAACTCACAGTTCAGCACAATACACTACAAATCGCCCACATCTACCACCTGCACCAACGACCATCGTCATTACCACAACCGTACCAACAACCATCACCTCCACCTGCATCGCACCAACACAACAGTAAACAAGATGAAGAGGAAATAGATGTATATTAGGAATAAACCCATCACCGAGGTGTTGCAATGACGATATGGCGACGCTATTGCTCTGCCACCGAACAGCACATTACAGCCATCGCCACAGATCGGGAACCAATTTTTTCCAGATTCCCAAGTCATTTGTCGCTGCAGCAAATCGTTCCTTAGATTTCTCATCATTTGGCACTAGACCACAATCTAACTCCGACACAGAAACTACTCACGCCGTGTCGACGACATCGTCATCGCCACTGTAGTTTTCACCGCTCTCCATCGTGGTACAACTGTGGTTGGTGCCGTTAAAACATAGAGAGAATGGAGAAGGGTGGAGTAGAGTAGAGAAGGAAGAGACATAGTAGAGATTGAAAAATAATTTAGGAGGGGTGGGGGGTATGTAAAGTAATTTAATTTTATAAAAGTATTATTAATATTAAATTTTCATCTGATTTTTGTATAAACAAATTTAAAATCTGATTTTTGAAAATGTAACTTAAAATATCTGGTTCTATGTAATTTTCACTTAAAATATTTTGGCCAAATCAACTTTTTTAGGAAAAAAATTTATGTTTTGAATATTGATTTTTTTTTAGAATTTGTTGTTAAAAAGTAGGAAATGTTTTTGAATTTATGTATAAATTATTTTATTGGGTGAATTTGTGATTGAAAATAAGTATGTGAATTAAAGACTTTTGTTTTAAAGGGTGACAAACTAAGAATTTCAAAAATTGAAGTTCAAGTGTTAGGGCTCGTTTGACCGGGGTCTCTACTATTGCTTTTACTTTTGTTTTAACTTCTTGTAGAAGAGTATTTTGATAGGCTCTAAGCCAACTATCTTTAAAAGTTCTTCTAATCAAACAAAGCAAATTTAGAAAATTATCCAACATATTCAAAAAGCAACTTGTGAATTTTGGAAACAACTTTCATCTTTACAAAAGTCTTGCCAAATTAATCCTTGCTAAAAGAATAGAAGAGGTATGAACATGCTTGAAAGTGCTTTTAAGTAATTATAAGTCGTTATTCTACCGATAGTGTGATGGTAAGATCTCATAGTTATGGCTGCGTTCGGATTCAATTTCACAAATCTAGAATTTGACTCCCTCGTGGTTAAAATTTTAATTGTGCCTCTTGATTATACATAGTTATGGCTGCGTTCGGATTCAATTTCACAAATCTAGAATTTGACTCCCTCGTTTTTAAAATTTTAATTGTGCATCTTGATTATGTAATCTCTGAAATGAACTACATAACTGAATGACTCGATCACATTACTTTTGGTATGGAATGGGAGTATGGTACAATTATAACTTCTTTATTGTCAATATTTCATTGTGCCTTCTATCTGTGATCTTAGAATCGTTCTACAAAATACGAGGTGAAATGAAAGTTCGATATTGTACAAATATAACGTCTTGGTCGTCAAGATTTCATTATGCCTTCTGCATGTGATCTTAGAAAAACTCTACAAAATGCGAGATGAAATGCAAGAACGATGTTTTACAATGTGTGACGAGAGAGAGCAATAGTTTCATCGTGCATAGATTCTTAAACGAGTTGTAAATTTAATGAATGGCTGCAATACATCTGGATAATAGCTATACGGTAATGTTATATCCATTGTTCAAACTTATTTTTAAATTACTTATTTTTCAAATAAGTTACTCTTATCCTTACACAACTTAATTTTCTCATAGAATAATAGCTTTCTCAGAAAACTCTACTACCTAAAATAGAAAAAGCAAAACCTACCAAAGGGACCCTAAATCAAGAACAATAAGTTTCAAGCAAGAGCAAAAAACACTAAATCAAGAAAGCACTTGAAAGTATACATCCAGCAAAAGAACTAGAATTGATGAACTAAACAAAATCTCAGTTTCTCAAACAGCAATCTTCCGTTGAGCTATTGGCTCTACAAAAACATACTAATAGCTGAATTTCACGTAGTCCTCCGAAACTACTTATTTCGACAATTAAATATGAATAAAAAACAAGAGAAAAATACAAAAGCTCAGTTTACCCGCCAGAAATAACCTCCCAATTACTTCATACAATGAGAAAATATATACGTATAACTAAGGACTACATACAAATTCACACAAGATGTAGCATTCCGGCCGAAGCACTTTCACATAAGAACACGTTGTCAGGCCCATCAGACAATGCAATCAGTGTCCACCTGGTCTATCGCCATTAACTAGGTGCAATGTACTTCTTGCTTCCTCAGTTGCAATCTCGAATGGTTATACTCCGCTAATATTCCCGAAGGAAAAATCATAATTCCATTTCAATCATTTAGCCATATCATTGCAAATATGAGAACTAAAAGAACCGCCTCCTTAAATTCCTGGTCGTAGCTTGATATGAACTCATGAGCAGGCCAACACCAATTCCCACACCAAGGCACATTCCGAGGCCTATTCCTACACCAACCCTTACACCAGCATTGAACCATGTAAGTTGCCCATCTTCACCAGGGTACATGTCTTCCGAGTAATAGCTGCATTCAGCTTTCCCATCCGTTTCATACTCATCTATGTCTGCATCTGTAAACTGCAGAAAAAACCCAAGGGATCAGTTAGTAACAGGTGCCATTAAATTATTCAGTGTGCATTTATTAAAGGCAAAAAAAAAAAAAAAAAATTCTTGTAGCAAAAATAGAAGATTCAAGAAAGCAAGTACAGTAAAAAAATGTTTCCATGTTCTTAGTGAACACCAAACGGGGGGAGGAGGATTCAGAAATTTGCTTCCCAGCATACGTTCAGAATGAGATTTAAATAGTGACTTTAAATATCAAACTCTTCTGCTATTTGTAAATATCCTTGTTGTGTCAATGGATACTGAAGTACAAGTTCTTAGAAGATTCACCATAAATACAATTATTCACACTTTTAATACTATATATTATTACATAACACCTTCTGCATAACAACACAGTATTAAAACAAACAATTAAGCTACTAGTACATTCTTGATTGACATTTTGGATGACATCCCCTTATGCGTAGGAAATCTGACCATTAATTGTAAAGATTGTTGTTGAAATCAATGTACAAAAAGCTTTCAACTCACACAATGTCAATGATGATGTACACCAAGAAAAACTGTAAAACAAAATATGAAGATATTAACAAACAACTTAAACATTTCTGTCTTAAATAATTTTTATACGAAATTTTTGGTATAAAAAATGCTATATTAAATGGCTGGCCTTCAATACAGCAGAAAGCAAGTTATTTTCTTTGTTTGCAACTATATGCCCTTCATCATATGTTGAATGCATTGCTTTTGCAATCAACCAGGACACTTTACTGCAGTGTTATTTTATATAACAATACAAAGTACATAGAAAAACCATTAATTATTAAATAGTAAAAAAAATAATAAGCAAGAGTTCAATACAGTAACTTTTTAATTAAAAACTACATAAATCAATAAAACATCAGCTTGCCAGCAAAAAGCAAACCACGAAATCGGATTTAGGATGTAAAGGGAGAAGTTTCATTATTTAGAACTTCAAGGAGTTGGAACTTCCATTATTGTCAATTGATTGTGTTTGATTGACTTATTTTTCAACTTATAAAATATTGTACTTTTTCATAAAATTGAGTTTTTGATAAGCGTGAACTGCCTAGAAAATAACAACCAACCCCCATAAAGAAAATATTTTCCTTTTTTTTAGGAAAACATGGTCGTGTGACCAACTTTTGAAAATTATTTTTCATGGAAAAAATGTCAATCAAACACCCCAAAAGTAGGAACTTAGATCGAAAAAAAGACATTTTTCATAAAAAATAAAGTCATTCAAACATATTTTAACATTAACCATCATAATATGATACGTGTCAAAATTTTGAATGATAAGACAATCTTGGCACGATTTCTCAGATTGGCACTTGCATTCTTCAATTGGTCAGTTGTGTATTTGTCTCAAATATATATTTTGAGTTGAGTTTAGAGATTATTAGGAGCATTTAGTTGATTTTGCCTTCTACAATTTGACTCGGGAGTGCCACATAAATGGCCATCATAACTAGCTTAAGAACATTGTCGACACATCCAGAAAGCCTACTCGAACCAGTTATTTGGATTAAGAAATCAGATCAAAAATTTCAATTATGACACATCAAGTATGTTCGTACTCAATTGCGCTCTGTCTATATTCAAATTCCATTTGCACAATAATAACAATAAAATAAGTGCTACTCAACAAATTTGGAATTGGCTACATGAATTATTTTTCACCAATTCGTTCAACTAATCTCTACATCCATGAAAAGATCTAATGAAATCAAATCATTAACAACAATGTCAAATTATATTATTTTTGGTCTATCATCTCTCCTAACATGTCTATTGAGGTCACGTGAATGAACAAGGACTTCTTAGATCTACACGAGACATGCCACAACCACATAATTCGTCCTCTCCTTAATTTATTCCCAATTTGTGTCGCATCCACTTATGAACATATATCATCATTTCTTGTTTAATCCATTCTATTTGTCATTCATCCATTTTTACATCCTCATACTGGTCTAGCACCATTTACTAGAACCTGTCTTTTAACTATATAGGTATTTTATGAGTAAATAAGATCCTCTAACACTTCTTCCTTTCATTCAAGCTCTAGTTATATACATCACATACTCTCATCTTTGTCGACTAAAGAACCTAAATGCCTAAAACAATCAGTATCTAGATACAATATGATTCTCTATGGTGATTCGCTATAAACGATCAATAGTTAAGAAACTTCTAAATCCAAACAGCTTCTCTAAAACTTTAACATGCAATATATTCTCCACCTAGCTTCGTCAATTAAAACTATGTTATTAACAAATAACAGGTAGAAAGAGACATTATCTAGAGCATATCTCAAAAGTTCATTCACCACGAAATAACCTTGATAGTAACACGTAGTAATCAGAAAGTTTCTACTACTCCAGCCACTAACTTTTCTGCCAATATTTATATTTTACTAATATCAATATATCTAAAACAAATTCTTTTCCCCAACATCTCCAAGACCACAACAACACTTCTATGGACACCACATAATATGCTTTTTCTAATTACTGAAAGCAAAATCCAATTTTTTTTGCTCTCTATACTTTTCGATTAATATCTTCATAGGTAAATGGATTCTACAGTAAACTCCCTTGGACAGCCTATGACATTATAGCCTATGTCATTTCTAAGACTGGGATTCTTACAGGATAATTAACATTTCTAACAAAAATAAAGAGTGACAAACCATCCAAATTATGTCAATCAAGATAATTCCTTCATATTTTAGTGATCTCATCTCTATAAAACAGAACTCGATCATTTTCATCTTCAGTACACTTGATTTAGATATCTATTTCCGTCATTCTTCTGCTAAGATATCTGTGAAAACCTTTCCATGGATCTTAGTCTTTGTAAAATTTCTCTCATTAAACTTCTCGACCTCTGGTATACGCTCTCAACTTACCGTGAGGCACAAAAATGCAAAACTCGAACTACGTGAGGAGAGTACCAGCCAATGGGAATAGAAAACAATATCCACCGTCTAAGTCTACTTGCGTAAAGCCTATATAAATTACCTTCAAATATTTGTACCACCTAAACTAACATATAAACAAGCAAAAGTCAATGCCAGCAAAGAAAACCGGCATTCACATAACCTGTGGTTTCCGCTGCCAAAGAAATCCGTTATTTACATTCCTTTGCTCCTTCCCCATATCCTCGTCCTCGGGAATGGCATCAAGCATCCCCTGCCTCAAAATCTTCCGCTTCGGACTGATCAAAATCATCTTTGTTAATATAAGGGGCAATCCCGAGCAACAACCTGCTACATAAACCTCCATAGATGGAGAGGAAACTCCAAGTTTAGGCTGAAGAAATGTTGAACGACCATTTGCCATGGAGGTCGCCGCATGGCAATCGATGCTCCAACCAGTCCTTAAGTCATTTTCCGGAGCACTCCCATTACCCCAAGCGGCAGCATCAACCCGCTCCAGCGAGCCGCACAGGATCAACTCCTCCCCGTTTTCACATACTTCAAATTCCGTTGGACCCGACAATCGGACACTATCGGTGCTCACGTATGTAACCTCTGAAGAGTCCTTATCCACACGATCCCGCCGGAGAGCAATCGAAGCGGTGTCCGAGGACGGCACACGGGCGCCATTAATCTCCAACGAAACACCGATCTCACGGCGGAGGTGACGGAGCGTTAGGTGGTCAGGGACGCAATCCACAGCGCACGGGGCGATACGCACATAGAATAGCCGAATTTCCAAACAACCCCCCGTGAAATTCGAGGGTTTGTAAATTGTCAAAGATAATTCATCGCTCTTCTTATCCATTACAAATCCCTAAATTTCTACAATTAGTATAACGTATTGAGGGAAATTATGGTTTAAATGTCGGGGAATTTACTTTTAAGGAGCATTTTGAACTGTGACATTGGGGTGTAATTGACAGAAGGAAAAGAGACGCAAGAACTCGATGACAAATGACAGTGTTCCCTACTTCAGCTACATTTGCACAACCCCTTACAAATTTATTTAGCCCCTCTTTGGTCTTTATTTTATCCAAAATTAAGGTTATAAAATAAATAATGAGTGATGTGGTCAAACCTTCAATAATCTCGAGCCAGAGGATTCTCGAATAGTCCTCTTTTGCCAAGCATAGGATGACATTCGTCGGGCATAAAGGTCCACGGACAATCTCAAGGACG
>CAIGRF010066345.1:0-12780 GCA_903798235.1 Fraxinus ornus
ATCTTTGTGAAAGGGGGATTTTCGGGTGGTAGATCGATATGTTCGACGATGTCCATTGAAGTAGCTTCTTGGATTATCTTCTTAGGGTTTGTGTAGTTTGTGTCTGGTTCAAGATTGTACAGAAGGGTACAATGTCTTTGTGAAAATTCTGAGCCCATTAATGATCGATTCAACTTTGTGTCAATTTCTTGTTCGGTGTTCTTGGTGAATATGACTGCTTCCGCGTGATTGTTTGAGGCCCAAATCCGTACAAATTGAATTAAAGATTCCTATTTATAGGCTTCAATTTAGGTGTGAAATAGAGTTCCAAAATGATAGGGAATCATAATTTTTGTCAACTTAGGATATCTGAAATTGATGAAAATTATATTTTCACTTGTGCCATTTGGTAACTACTTTATCTTTTTGTTCAAATTGAATCCTTAAATATTTCAATTGTGGTTTTTCAATCTCCAAATGTGACTTCTTGGTTCCCAATTTATAAAATAAGTCCAACTTGATCATTTTGATCAATTATTGTTCATTTTCTTTAGTTTCTCATCCAATGTCAAGTTTTCACATAAAATAATCAATACACACATAAGTTAAGGCCCTGTTTGGTATACCTTAAAATTTTCATTTTCATTCTTCTACTCATTTTCAACCACACATTTTTCAATAATATTAAATTTTACATCACATCAATAATTTTTCTTTCTTTTTCAACCACACATTCTCCATCCAATCTACTATTCCAGAATACATTTTTCCAAAATAATATGGCTCAAACACACCATTAATATTTCATTCATAAAATTACTTATATTTATCATATTTTGATGACTTAAATAAGTGTAATATTTATATTTATCAAGTACCATAGACGAATGACAATTTAACGAAAACTTGAAAGAATTTTTATATTATAGAGAGTGAAAATTGAATTTGCGACTATAATAAAAGTTAAAACGTATTCCTTCTTAAATTTGAATATTTAATTGTTCACGAGATAGCTACTGATCAATTTTGACCATGAGCCTATACATTGAACACTTTTTTTCTCAAAAATAATCACTTTGTTGTCAACTATGTTTGTACAACTAGCTTATTGTATTTTATTTTGTCTGAATTCGACGAAATAAATCGATGTTCTATACAATGTTTTAGGAGGGAGTGATTCTAATATTATCCATTAACTTTGATCCATGTTTATGTGTTTCATTAAAAATCTAACACATACAATTTTCATTTAAACATGGCGGGACTTCCTTCATTTGTATGTTTTCATTTTTGAAGGCTCAAGTTTGTTACACACTTTCCTTTTAGTAATTTTGATCTCTGTTTCTGTGTTTCATTAAAAACATGAGACGTATAATTTTTATTTAAATGCAACGGAACTCCGTCCAACTAAAAATATTTCATCGATTCTAAAAGGAAAGTGTGAAACAAACTCGACCCTTCAAATAGTGAAAACCTTCATTTGAAGATACCAAATATAGGAAAACACACATTAGAATGCAGAAAATCACACACTATTTATATCTATGCTTTAATAATTGTCGATCAACTCCAGCTTGATCTCTTATCCACAGTGAACTTGAGTTATTATGTCCACCATGGGTGTGACAATATTTGATGTTGCCATGCCATATCCCCACTGTTGATGTGAAACGCCAAATGTTGTCAAATTCACAGTGGACATAGTGACTCCTACCAACTGCTAGTAAGAGATTATCACAACCAATCAATAACCCCGCAATCACATATATATCATCCACATTGGACGTCATAAAATGATCGAGTTTGCAGGGAGGGAGCCCTCGTAAGACCTCATGGGTAGAGATAGAATTTGGTCAATTACATGATTGCGGCGTTCCTTTTTT
The DNA here is from genome assembly GCA_903798235.1 of Fraxinus ornus. Lineage (NCBI taxonomy): Eukaryota > Viridiplantae > Streptophyta > Magnoliopsida > Lamiales > Oleaceae > Fraxinus > Fraxinus ornus. Next base: position 1,863 of record CAIGRF010066345.1, read on the forward strand.
CGTGTAGCATCTAACCAAATATCGACTAACAGGAAAACTCTTTAACGTCCTTTGAAATTGGTATGTCACCTGGTTACAATTTAACCTATACAATTTTATTCAATTTCACCATTCTATCAGTAAAGAGGGGCGGCTCAATGAAATTCGAAGCTAGCATAGAATTTTTTAATTTTTTTTTTTTCAAAATTTCATTATTCTTATTTGAACGTTGCCCGACAAAAAAAAAAAAAAAAGAACATTCGAATCCATTGTCATTGATTCTGATGTAAGTTTATATATTAATGATTTGCATTGAAAAGAAAGAAAATGAAAGAAGAAATAATGATTCGTACAATGAAAACAACGAAAAGGAAAGAAGAAATAAGGAAAAAGGAAATGAAGCGATGCATGCCAAAATAAATCTCCTTAAAAAATATTTTATCTCCTACACTGGTGTCAACATGATTTATCGGACGTCTGATTTTCAAGATACAACACTTCTTTCAAAGTCAATATTGCACTATACCAGCCTTATTTGTCGAATCAATTTGTTGATTGTACTCTTCTCGAATGAAATGAAACATGAACTTGAAATTATTGGGAAAAAATTCTATTTCTAAAAAAATGATTTGGATAGAACTTTGGAGAGAGGAGATTTAGAAATCAATTTAATTTTATAATTGATTTGGTGTTAGAAATCTAAAACTTGGGGTCCCTTTATAAAGAATTCTAAATATCTCTTATAATTATTTGTTTCAGATTAGTCCGTGCCCTTGATCACGCCATTTAGTTTGCGCAGTCCAGATTTCACTTGTTCGAGATGGTTCATGACTCTTCGGTGTACATCTGTTGTATTGGAACAGACACATCCAATCATCACACCTTTCATCATGCAGATGCCAATTGCAAAATTGTACCTACAACCGTTACTGATACATAAGCATCAAATCACCGAGCCACCTTCCTCCACGTCATTGAACGAGGGTTCTATTTATGAAAACTTCTAGGCACCGCAATACATGCAAAGTGTGCCTCTAAAGCGTGCTTTCGAACACAGCCGCCGGTGGTACGAAACACCACCCCAGAAGTTAGCCTAAGGCACTAATTGCTAGCCTATGGCTGGCCAATGTTTAGGTAGACTAGTAGTATTAAATGACAATATCAAAATGTGTTTCACTATATAAACAAGTTACAAACTTGTAATTTTTTTCAATATGGGATTCAATTATGCTCTTGTACGCTTAGAAATATCCTAATAGACTTTAACATTCTATGGTCTTTGTTGTAAACTGGACTGCTCTGATACTAGTTTGTTAAGAAAAGCGGAAGATACTGAATAACTTCGATATCAATTTGTTGAAGACGGTGCGAGATCATAGGCACAATATGAAATAAAGATCACAAACTCACAATAAGAATATAATTTGTAAAGTAAAAAAGATTTTACTAAATGTAGAAAAAGAATACAAAGATTTGTATTTACAATTTATTAAACTAATAATGGGGTAAAATAAACTTTCAATAATGTTAAACCAATCTATAATGAGGTTTCATAATGGGGTAAAACCAACTCAACTAAATTGTAGAGAATAGTCAAATATAAATAAAGAACAATCCAAATTCTAGAAGTAGAGTTGTTAATAAAATAGAATGCCCAAAAATTTTCTTATCTTGATCTCTTCAAATCCAATACAAATTTCAACTCTCAATAGGGCTTCCAAATAGAATTACGACCAGATCTTGCCAAATAGATTTCGAATAAGATTCCAAATAGAATTATTCTTAAGTCACAAATTTAATTAGAATTTTCAATCATCTTAAAAATAGAATTTGGATCACACCATAATTCTAACAAACTCCACATTGGCACGAATTTTATTGCAATGAGTAACTTTAAATATTCTCCACTTGGAGACAAACTCCACTACAAGGAATGAACTTCAATTCTTGAGGAAAAAATACAAATGAAATTAACATCAAAATTCCCAATCGAAAATATTCTCCAAAAACTCTACCTCTCACCTAAGTGCAAAACTCAATCCCTGTGTGATAACAAAATTCCAAGAAATCTCTTGGACACCAAAGTTTCTTGAATCATGAACAACAAAATCAAACGTGGTTAAATAATCACCAAATAAGGCTGAAACAAGCCATGTAACATAATCACTACATGACGCTTCAATAGAAGGATTTTGGCTAGAATTAACACCTTCAACCACAAATGAAGCAAAACAACAAAGTCAGCATTATTGTACCTATATGGAGGCTTATGGCAAAAAATGGGTATGTTTTTAGCAATTGAATACAATGACACCGCTGATAATGGTGGTAATGCAGCATTACCCATAACGTCTAAACTCAACTGAGATGTATTTTTCAAAAAAGACTCCAACGGTGCATAATCAAACTCCTAATCCATCTGAGTCCTTAAACTATGTTGATCCATCAAAGATTATGTATACCATCGCAAGACAAATAACAAAAAATATGTTAAATGACAAATATACTCTCTTAGTTAAATAAAACAAAAAGGAAAAAAAAAAAAGAAGAACTAATTGCAACCATAGACCCAGATTTTTCAAAAATTACAAATGAATCACAAACAAATAATTAATAGTCAAAACCAAAAACAAAAATAACTTCATCTTCCCCCCTCATCCCACCCCAACTGACATCGTTTCCAGTTTCAACTTTCTAGTTTAGTACATTGCAATGAACTGCTAAAACCTAGCTCATTACATTTTCAGAGTACAGGTCGCCATTTGCAAGGGGGAGGATGTTAAATTGAAGGTTAAAAAAATAACAAAACTTAGGATGAAATTGATGGAAGCCCATTGTTGTAGCAGGTGTGGCGTGACGTGGTGAAGTCGGAACGGGTGGTCCACGACAGTGGGAACCACTGTTCACGCCGAAATTGACTGAGAAATGTGATGTGTGTCCGCACGACCAGCTGCATTTTTGGTTGATTTTGGCCATATAAATATGTTGTTTGTTCAATTGATTTATGGGAAAGTGTTTGGGAGTTGATAGTGGCTGTTTGTTGTGTGAACTCCGACAATTAGGTAGCCGTTGGTTAGATGGAGGTCGGCGGTTCCATTTTATTTTATTTTTGGTTGTGGTGGGATGGGGGAAGAGGATGAAATTTTTTATTTTGATTTTCAATTATTTGTTTGGGACTCATTTGTAATTTTTGAAAAATTTAGACCTATGATTGCAATTAGTTTTTTATTTAAATAAGAGGGCATATTTGTCTTTTCACAAATTATTATAGAGAAAATGGATGAAATTGAGAAAAATGATATTTTTTGTAATAAAATGTGAAAATATGACTGAAAATGCAAATTATTAAAACATGGGGACGTTTGTTTTGTGCTTATAAACGTGTTTATATTCTCTCTCCTTTTTTTTTTTTTTCAATTTCCTCTTCATTTTCTCCTCTCTAATAATAAAGCGGGAAAGGGCACTCTCAATAGAGAGAATTCCCTTTTTTTTTGTAGTGCACAAAATTTGGGCCTATGATTGCAATTAGATTTTTATTTTTTTATTTAAATAAAAGGGTATATTTATCTTTTTACAAATTATTATATAAAAAATGGATGAAATTGAGGAAAATGATATTTTTTGTAATAAAATGTGAAAATATGAGTGAAAATGCAAAATGTTAAAACATGGGGACGTTTTGTTGTGTTTTGTGCTAATAAACGTGTTTAAATTCTCTCTCCTTTTTTTTTTTTGTTGCAATTTCCTCTTCATTTTCTTCTCTCTAATAATAAAGCGGGAAAGGGCACTCTCAATAGAGAGGATTCTCTTTTTCTTTTTGTAGTGCGCACAGACTACAGAGGAAGAAACCATGGCACCAGTGTTGCAGAGCTCTCAACCATGGGTGGAAAAATAGTATACAATTCCATCATCTCTTATTCGCTATTTATCAAATCCCCCCTTTTTTCTGGTTTCCGATTTATATTTACTGTTTGTATATATTTGCAGTCGACCAAAGCAAGTTAAGGACGTGGCTCACCAAGACGAAGTCGTTAGAGTCCTCACCAACACCCTCGAGACCACCAATGTAATATTCATTATTTTTTTTTCTGAATTTTTTCAGCATGACTGATATTGATATTTCCAGTATCAATAATGTTAGGGTTATTTTTACTAATTTTGTAGTGTTTTCCATGTTTGTCCAGTTTTAACTTTTTAATGACATTGTTTTTTTATTTTTTCCAGTTTTATTAATTCATGGGTATTTTTATTAATTCTGTAGTGTCCACACATGTTATTTTATGGGCCTCCGGGTACCGGTAAAACAACTACTGCTCTGGCCATTGCTCATCAGCTGTTCGGGTACTATCTGTTTACGTTCTTCTCGTAATTATTACTTTGGGTCATTCATTATTATATACTATTACTACAATGTTTTACTTCTTTTCAAGTGTCAGTTATTTGAGGAAGAGAAGTCAAAGTAATATAACTGCTGGATGTTCCTTGATAGTTAATTAGAACAGTGTGAGCACCATGTAATCCTTTGATGGTGTAGTTGTACCGGGGCTTTACACAAGTTCCTCATAAGCAGCTTTCCAGAATTTTCTTGAAATGAGGATAATTGGGTAATATTAGCAAATGAAGTTATATCTATCTTGATAGTTGATCTATCTTACCCTTAAATATTCACTCTTTGAGTCTTAATTGATTCCGGAAATCTGGCAAAAAAGTGAGCTGTTACTGGTGCTCTTTTTGACCTTTATACTGGATGGCCACTTTGAATTTCTTAATCAGAGGAGGAAGCAACAATGTCAATTTGGGATGTGGATTTTTCGTAAAGAATGAAATCATGACCACCTTCCTATGTATTTCCAAAGCAAGGTTCATGTCAAAAATGGGCTTCCATTTACTAAATCGAACCTTTTTTTTTTTGACAGACCTGAACTGTACAAGTCTAGAGTGTTGGAGCTAAATGCTAGTGATGATCGTGGGATCAATGTTGTTCGCACAAAAATTAAAAACTTCGCTGCCGTGGCTGTAGGTTCTGGTCGCCAGGGGTATAATTTATTTCTACATTAACTCATTGCTTTTTTATTTTACACATGCTTCTTTTTATTCATTTGGATGCTTTCTGTTCTTCAATTCAGTGGTTATCCTTGCCCACCTTATAAGATCATAATTCTTGATGAGGCTGACTCAATGACAGAAGATGCACAGGTAAGACTATTGGTAAATAAGGTTTGCTAGTTGAATTGAATGTCAGACCAATTTAAACACAACTTGTTGGTTGCAGAATGCCTTGCGGCGCACTATGGAAACATATTCAAAAGTTACAAGGTTCTTCTTCATTTGTAATTACATCAGCAGGTAAGTCTTGAGTTCTCTAACTTATAACTGGGATGTTGTTATTTTGGTACGGGTGTAACTTAAAACTCTGGTGTCCATTGTTTCTCTCCAGAAATAATTGAAAGATATCTCCTAGTCCCTGGTGTAATTACTCTTCACTAATCATATATTGTTCGTAATGAAAAATTTATGTTATTGCGAAGATTTACTAGGCAATGCATAGTATGATAGTAATGCACATTCCAGCAGTATTTGATTCTTATCTCATGTTTTGGTAATTAGCTAAACCAATTCCAAAAGTCAAGTAAGTGCATCATAAATGTAAGAACAATTGTAAAATCCATTATAAACTTAGCTAAATTATATAATGTTCTGCGATGAAAAAAAAAACATGTTATTGTGAGGTTTTATCACATTATAGTGATACTTCCATTATCAATATTAGATTCGTATCGGAAGGTCTGAAAACTTAGCTAAGCCAATTCCAAAAGTGAAGTAAGTTCATAATAAATGTAAGAATAGTAATACAGACATGAGCCCTTATTGAAATACATTACTTGGACTTAGATGCAGATATCAGGTGTGGCTACATGCCTAAACTATTGAACTTCTAAATCCTAGCAGACGTGGAACTGGCAAATATTAGTATCTTTTCACTTTCTTTCTCTGTTTTCATTATAAAATGGGTCAAGTGTTACATAAGCTATTGAAAATAGCATCAAAATTTGTTTAAGATAGTCAATAAACATATCAAACATGTTCGATATTCCTTCCATGTTTATGATTAATATAGATATTAGACTGGCATCTATACTCTTTCCCTAGTGTCAAACGTCTATTTAACAGGGTACTTCAGTGGATTTAGAAGAGTCAAAGTGGCATAAATGTCTAGTGAAGCCACCATAATAGCTCTATCAAATAGTTGATATGCATAAATGAGTTCATTGTCTAGATGATTTTAAATTGCAACACGTAAATATGCCTTGTATGCCACCAAAGTCCATGCATGCCATGTTTATATGCTTAAAATACTCTTGGATCATAATTTCCATAAAATCAACATCATTCAAGCTGGGAGAGATAACATCCTAATATATATTTTCTGGACTCTACTTGCCATATATGAAAAGAATATTTGTTCGTGCAAAAGCCTTTGAGTAATTTGAAGCCTCAGTTTTTAATTCCCTGACTGGATACCTCTTCCTTAACCTGTTAATTATTTATAATTGGTGTTTGTAAGTACTCCACCTGATGTAGGATAATAGAGCCACTTGCATCTAGATGTGCAAAGTTCAGATTCAAGCCACTTACAGAAGAAATCATGAGCACCCGCATACTATATATTTGCAAAGAGGAAGGTCTTCATTTGGATTCTGAGGTGTGGAGCCCTGTACTATACTCACTAATTGTCTGGTTGTGTATAACTGTATTTAGTGGGATCTGTCGTATATTTAGTATTATAATTCTATAGTAATGATGCTACTGTCTCTTTCTGACAATAGGCTCTTGCTACCTTAAGTTCTATTTCACAAGGTGATCTGCGTCGAGCAATAACATACCTACAAGTAAGATTTTTTGTTCACGAATAGCCAGTTTATTCGTATACATACATGTAGGTGTACATTTCGGCATAATTTTATCTTCAAATTATTTTTCACGTGACATTCAGTTTCTTTCTTCTGGGCATGACTTTGAAATTCAGGAGGAGTTTGTTCTTTAATATAATTAAAATCACTTCCAGATGTGTGCGCGATAATTGCATTAATTTGGTATGGCAATAAAAATTAATGACATGCTTTTTTTTCCCATAAGAAAATTAGTAATAGGTACATGTTAATATGTCTTTGCAGTGTGCTGAACTTTATAAAAAATGAAGCATTTCATTTGTTTATATTTCAGTCAACGATGACATCAATAATTAATCGGATTTCTTGTTTTTTGGTTTATTTCAGAGTGCTGCTCGCTTATTTGGATCTGCAATTTCATCCAAGGACTTAATTAGTGTGTCTGGTGTAAGTTATTGATACTGGAACCCCCTCAATAATTGATTCAATGATTTTGTGCAGATTTTAAGATTCAGGAGTTCTAGGCTTAGACTTCTGTACATGAATTGTTCTCGTAATATCCCCCCTTCCCCTGGGGTTGGGACAAAAGTTGTCATCCACTTTTATATATTCTCCTAATTTTTATTTATTATTTATTTTTCCCCTTTTATCACTGCATATTCACAGGGTGGAGGAGAGTGATTTCCTAGTTGTATTATTTTTTGTTGCTTTTTATGCTTTCATCTTGAAAGAAAGTCTTGAAATCTTAGTGATGCAAGAGCATATTACTTGTTAACGAGCAACACAAGGAACAGAAAGAAAGGAGTGCAAAGAAGAGAAGAAATTAGGGCAAGAGGAGAATCAGTTTATTCATATACTCTAGAGAGAATTTGAAGAAACCATTTTTTTCTAGCAACGTGCTGCTAGATAGATTCAAACCAAAAAAAAAAAAATGCTTTGCCACCTCGTTAGCTCAGTCGCAGAGTGGTTGGTTGAATATTAAAATGAATTAAGCCTTTTTATTTATAAAGCAAGAAACTGAAAGAATCTAAAATAAACTAGAACTTTATCCAATTATCAAAAATAATCTAATCTAATTAAAATAAGCATACTTTGAATAAAACTCTATTTTAACATCCTAGTTATACTTTATTTCTATCTTTATTGCATCTCCATCACTCAGATATTTGAGTCTTCCTTCTGCAACATAATCAAGACTTTCTCGTGCGTTCCATTTTGTTCTTGTAGCTACCTATGCTACTACTAATTTCACATGCCTTTTTAGCAATTTCATGAAAATTCTACCGAGGGGTATTTGCATTGTGGAGCTGCTTTTAGCTTCTTATGAAGCTTTGAAGATTTGTAACACTATCTCAATTTTAATTAGTATGATTGGCTGTTTCTAGAAGAAAAGGATGCAAAATTGTGGGTGCTTAAGTTTCTCATAAATATCTACCATATGCAATTTTTGGTACATGAACGTTTTCATTTCGTTTCCACTGGTGATATAAAGTATAGCCCTCGTATTCAGAAGATTCCAACTCGTGTTCAGAAGAGCAAATTTAATCGATGAAGTATCTGCTTGAAAATATTTGAAGATTTTATGGAATAAAAGGAAAATTTTAAACTCCCTTTAACTAATTTTAACGAATTCCACTTTGAGTTTGTCATAGAAATGTTCTTTTAGGAAATTTTAGGATATGATTTTATTATTTACTTTATTGAGATAAACCACTACCCTGTTTATCACCAAATGCTGAATAAGAAAAGGTTGACAAGGATCTTATGAAATGTGAAGTACTTTTCTAGCAAATTGCAGCATTTCTTATCGGATGACTTGTTTTCTTTAAAATTGAATTTGCTTCCAGAGTGATATGCTTACTTTGCAGCATGCCTATTTATCAGGTCATCCCTGGGGAGGTTGTCCAGGCTCTCTTTCTAGCTTGTAAGAGTGGTAATTTTGACTTGGCAGACAAGGAAGTGAGTAATTTGATAGCCGAAGGATATCCAGTTTCTCAGATGCTTTCTCAGGTCTCATTGTTACTGCATTATTACCAGTTCTGTTAATTATGGTTAGTGCTAAATGCTAATTTAGATGCTTTTTTTCAGTTGTATGACGTGGTTGTCGAGGCGGATAATATATCAGATGAGCAGAAAGCAAGAATTTGCAAGAAATTTGCTGAAGCAGATAAGGTAGCTATTCTCAATTATTTTTACTTAGTGCAGGCACTTTGCACCTGTTGCTTTCTGGGTTATATTTATTTATTTTTATTTTTATGCTACTTTACGGTGATTCAAGATTTGAAATTTATGAGCTCTTTATCAAGTTATTGGATGTTCCGTTGTGTTTCTGGAGTCTGAGTTGGGACTCACATGTAAATATATACTAGCTAGCTCTCAAGTATTTCCAATTATCATTATTTTAAAATAGGTCCTGGACAGGATGAGCTGATAAATGGCTCTAGAATTTTTGTTCTTAAATGTGGAAAATTCACTGGTCATTTCGTCCTTTTCTTGGCGTGTTTCAGAAGAAGTTTAAGTTACAGTAAAACTTTATTATTTACGCTTCTGTGGCATTTGCAGTGTCTTATAGATGGAGCGGATGAGTATTTGCAGCTGTTAGATGTGGCAAGCAATACGATGTGTGCACTTTGCAACATGCCACAAGCTTTTTCCTCGGGGTGATAGGTAGCTATGTGCCTGTTCATGTGGAAAGCGAACTTTTCTTTTATCTATTGTTTTTGTGTTTTTGATACATGTCCACTCTTTAAGTGCTTGGCATTTGTTGTTTCTTGTTTAAGAAGGATCTGTTATATGCTTAATGCAACTTATAGGTTTGGCGTATGATCCATGTTGGGGGAGAACACTGCTAGCATTCGTTGCAAAATTTGTCGAGAAAATCCCCAACCATCTATATCTATTTCCTTTCTCTTGACTTGCCATGACTTTATTTTGTACGAGTTAATCCTGTGTCAATTTACCAAAAAAGCGTTGACAGTCTACTTATCAAATGGTAAGTGGAATTTGGATCTTGCCCTTTTCTCGGCCCTACTATTTCTCACAGGGATGGAGCTTTGGTCTCCGGTAGGGAATGACGAGATACCCTGTCCCTTCTCACCCTGCCCCTGGTGGGACGGGAATCCCTGCTCCGTTAGAGAATTGGAGCAGGGACGGGGAAGATGATTCCTGACTCGTGCATGCCTTGAATTTTTGAACTCGCTTTGAATCTTTTTATTTTATTTTTATGTTTTAAAATTTTAATTGTATTTAAAAATATGTAATAAAATGAATAAATAAGAAAATGAGACGGTAAATAGGGATATTTTTATCTCCATCCTACTCGACTAAAATGTTTCATTACTCTCCCAACTTTAATATGGTTACAGAACTCATCAAAGTTCGAGCTTCTTTTCGATGGTCACTTATTTTTGAGTAGTGTACTTCATCCATCACTTGTTAGATTTCGTTCCCCTCGTTTTTGACATGTTACGCAAAAATTTTATGTGAGTAATAGTCAAAAAAATTACAACTCAATCAAATCATTCCAGTAAAATGTTTCATTACTTACCCAATTATACTATGGTCATGATTTACTCGTCAAACTTTAAACTGCTTCTTGGTGGTCACTTATCTTTATTGGTATTGTTTGATATTTTTTTTCACGATAGTTCTGGTGTGTAGTGTCTATGGTGATGGTGCTAAGGTTTAGTGTTATGGTAGTGGGAGGTGGTGACGGTGGTCTGTTTGTTTTTTTAACGAAAGCAATGAATTGTAACACAGTGTTACAATAAGAACTGTGGTAGTGGTGGTGGTCCAATGGTAGCGTGAGAAAATTTGTAGAAATAAACAGGGGCGGATTTAGACAATTTTTACTGTGAAGTCAAAAATTAAGGATGCTTGAGTGATATTCGGGCGTTCCAAGGACAGTAGACTTCAGTCATTGACGCTCGATCGTGCCTTGCATTACACCTCAAGTTTCTATTATATCAAACACCTATATGACGTATACACGAGTTTTTCGAAAACTAAAGATGAATAAACACGATAAAAGATAACTAATTGAATAAATC
>CAIGRF010066352.1:0-20023 GCA_903798235.1 Fraxinus ornus
CCCCCCCCCCCCCCCCCCCAGGGGGTGTTCAAGTATCATTTTCCACCAAAATAATAGCTTGAACAGTGTGATCGATATACAAATATTGGCCAAACTTTGATCAGTTAACACAGTTCCAAATAATCCCTGGATGAACAAATTTTCTTCTTGAAAACAAGTAAATAATCTCAAATAACTTCACTCGCTCTTGGTACAATATTTTAAAACAAGCTTAGCTCGAAGAAAAAATTAATAGCGTAAACCCAAAAAGGCTAGCCTACTAGAAACTCACCAAATGCAAACTTTATCAGCTCATCAATTGAGTTCAATGAACTAAAAATGGTGCATTGGAATCCAATGATAATTGAGCACAAGACAGTACAAGATTTTGTACTGCAAAAGAGTTCAGTATGGTCGAGCAAGGAATGATATAATTGTTTTTGCATTAAATGCGATATACTCGCAGTAAATGCAAATTGCAGATGTACTAAGTGATTGGCACTTGATAACAGATTTTGGGGCGCATATACATAATGACTATCTTTCTCTACTGGCCTCTCACTCTTACGAGTGACTTCTTAATATCAAGTCAGCTGTGTGCCTATATCGTGCCATACAATTTCGATTTTCCAAGTGCAAAGGAATGGCTCAACCAAGTAAGGTTTGTTAAAGAAACATCTGACTGCATTAGAAAATGGATGGGGGTCCGAGGCTGATCTGACCCACAAACCTTCTAGAAACAGGTAAGAAATTTTTTAGCCAAGTTTCAATTATTGCAGGTAATATATTGTTACAGAGAGTGGTCACAGGTTTGGGAACATCCAAATTATGAACATTTGTTGAAATTTCAGCATGATAGAAATTATCGGAAGAACATTAATTTATGCAATTACGGCATCTCATTGCATCTCAAGCAGTATATTCTCTATTCTTCACTTACAATGTCCCTTAAGTTTTTTCCCTTGGTTTCGAATGGGAAGAACAGGACGCAGAGTCCGGAAAAAAGTACTACGACTTCGAATAGAATAACTGCAGCTGTTTGATGGCAGCCCCTAACCAGTCCTACTGCTACCAGTGGGCATACCATACCACCAACTCTCCCCACAGAAGTTGCAAGTCCACAACCAGTGCCCCTTGTAGAAGTTGGATATACCTATAATTTAATTGAAGGCAAATAATCAGACCAAGATTTCCTAGTTCGGTTTAAATAGTAAGGAGAAAATGACATCTTTCATAAATATAGATGACGTAACGCCGTAACACTACTTTCGTGCATGTTCACCACGCTGTATTACATATGACTAGATATTGTAATACACCATTCCATGATTTTACGAACTTATATTCACATCCCAAAACTCAAGCATAATTTTTGCCAACTTGGTTTGGAAAGGAATGAATCACCAGTACTGGAATAGTAGAGGAAGGCCTGCAATTAACTAATCCCTGTTTTGGTCTACTTGCTTATTCGGCTCATGGATCTTAATTAAAAATCACCATTATATACTTCTCTTGAAATTCCATTGTTGTTGTCTCACTCAATTTCTTGCAGAAATAATATTTCTCTTGCATGATTTCCTTTGGTCATGTGCATCTAAAAAGACATTTTATTTCACGATGATGATACACCTACTGTTACATCTATCTAGAAATTTAGAATGTTCTTCTAATCTAGCATTGAATGAATTTCAAACATAAAAAAGTTAAATAAATGAAAATAAAATGAACTGTACATAATAATCAAATGTACCTCCTTCGCATAGACGGTTAGACTTGTAAATGCTGCAAAAATGAACATTCGAGCACCAAATAACAATGCTGTAGTCACGGACTCGTTTTGATGCAAAAGTAGGGGTAGAATTAGGATGAACGTAAACATGGTAAGAATTTCCACGGTAAGCTTACGACCTAACCGATCAACGAGAACTGCCGCAACAATAAGCCCAGGAATTTCTGCAATGAGAGATCAATTTAGCAAAGACAGCTCTTTACTTTTATGCTTGTCTCACATTTTTGTTCAAAGTTCTTAAAATGAGCGCATTCAATGTGGAATGTCTAGGCTCATAGTTGTTGAAGACATAATTTAAATAAGTATTTTCTCCCTTTTCTAACACCTTATGCTATTACATGAGGTGGTTCAGCATGGCACAAAGCAAACATAGTTCTTGAATTCAAACTCCACACCTTAGCCCATTTATGAAAATTAACATGTCATAATTGTGATGGACCATTTTTAAAACATAATTTACCTAAATAGGTCAGGTTTTCTATTACTTCAAATGTAAGATGAGGTGGTTCGGCAATAGTACCTGCTAAACTAGTAATAAAAACGCGAATATAGAGGCTAGCATCCTGGACATTATCAAAATGGATAGTAATTAAGCCACATTCTTTTTGACCACTGCTCAACTGAGATATCATCAATATAATTCCATAGTATGCAAATGTATATCCAAAATGCAAAAGCCACAAGAGAAGAGTAGTCCCCAGTAAATTCGATGAAAAGATTTCGAGAGTAGATTCGAGAAATGTTTCTAAATAGCCTCTCTCTTTTCCGATTGAAGAAAGAAGAGGAGTTTCATCCAATTGTGTGTTTTCTTCATCTAGATCCATGTTTTGATCAGAGAGAAGAATTCCTGGGGGAAGTTTTGTTCGGTTGATTAGAGCTACTTTTTCCAAAATTATAAGTGCTTCAGTTGCTCTGCCTTTCATATATAGGTATCTTGGAGACTCTGGTGCAAAATTAGAAACGAGAAGAACCAAGAAAGCTGGTATAGATGACAAAGCAAGTAGCCACCTCCAGCCCAAGCTTGGCAAAACAATCTGCAAGAAAGGCAGCTTTATGATAATCCTATTAAAGCATTTAGAGTATGTTTGTCACGTAGCATTAGACCATAATCAACACTACAATTAACTTTATAACAAAGAAACTTGATTAAGATTACGATATACCCATGCTAGTGAAGCTCCCATTAATGTTCCAAGAGTCCAGAAAGTTGTAAGAGAAAGCATCCAAGCACCTCTACTGGAAGTTGGAATGAACTCCATAAACCATGATGCGGATACATGTCCACCGGCCACACCAAATCCAACTAAACAACGATATATTATCAGTAACTTGTAGTCTGGGGAAGAAGCACTTAACAGTCCAGCTACTGCTACTACCACCACTGCACCCTGTATTCCCATCCTGTAAGGAGAACGAAAAGTTCTTTTTAAGGCCTATGAACTCATTATACGTGTCAGAGGGAAACATGGATACGGATTTAGTTGTTAGAATGCTAATCAATTAACAAAACATCAATGATGAATTTAAAACACATATTTATGTAGGTTTAGATGTGAGTATATTCAAGTATTTGATCATTTTTTTTTAAAAAAAATAACTCCACCTATGTCTCGGTGGGAGCTTGGCATACCTGTACGTGTTCATTAGATAAAGAACAAATTCACGGAGGTCATAGAACCTGACTTCCATGATTACAACATGAGGAGATAAAGATAATTTAACATTCAAATGTGATTCAACATGTGAGATGGAAAAGATGAAGCAAAAAAATGAGTACCTTCTGCCATAGGCATCTGATATGAAGCCCCAAAAATATGCTCCGACAAGCATTCCACCAAAAACAGCGGTGGTTAGAAGGCTCTCTTCAGTGGGAGAAAGTGTCCACTCAGATTTAACTGTTGGTCCTATGAAGGAGAGCAGCATCATTTCCATCGCTTCTGCAAGCCAACCAGCCCCAGCGAAAAGCAGGGCAAGACCCTGGAAAGTCCCAAACCCGACCATAGAAAGTGCTTCATCCACTGTGAATACAAGGCTCTGATCTGCCATCTTAAGAATCAACTACAAAGAAACCATAGAACGATCATTTCTGCAATAGTAACACGAGATTGTGACAAATAGAATGGCATACTGCTGCCCATCTGCTACTAATTCTCGTTCAAATTCATACCACAAAGACAAGTTTTGGCATTCAAGTTGACATAGCTTACTATCTTGCAACTTTCTCACACCAAATGGAAAAAAAAAAAATGTTAAAGTGCTGAAAATTTGGATAGGCAGGAACTTAACTTTATAACATAGAAAATGGCATGTTTTCATTCAAAAGGTTATGCATTCATATGCTAATAGAGTGTACCAAATCATATGACCCAAAGATCAAGATCAAATTGCAACATGTTTTATTACAAGTTCCTAGCACGAATAAAAAGAATACGATAGTGTTATTTGACATCTGAATTTAGAAAACAGCAATGTCAAAGACCTTCTGAGTTGAGGGAATTAATTTTAACTACTGGTGCTATTAGTTGTTATAGAAAAGGGAAAAAGAAGATTAAGCTCAACAAATGATTTAGTTCGTCACCTGTATCAGATATATAGATCAACTAGAAGTAAAACTACATAGCTCATTTCAACTATACCCAACATATAAGCCTAATACTTGAGTTGATGCTAAATATCACTTTTCCTCCAAGATGAGGACATCTGCTGGCAGATGGCAGGAGTTCACAGTCCAAGCATTAGTGAAAGACTTTTTTTCTTCTATGAGGTCTTTCATCGACAAGAACTACTGATGTTAATAAAAACATAACAGAGAGGACTGGTTATGGATTATATCCTAGTTGGGAATTGCAAGAGCTGTAACAATCACTTAAAAAAAAAAAAGACACAAGAGAACACGTACATTTATGATGGTTCACCCTCACTCATTGATGTAGGTTTTCATTGTATTACCCAAAAATTGGCCTTCTAAAATTCCTTGTAGGTTTTGGTATTTATCCCCTGTTTGGCCCAACTTTCTAAAACTCATTTTTCCTTAAATTCATTTTCAACCACACATTCTCCCAATAAAATAATTTTATACGTGGCCCCATAACTTTTCTCTACTTAACCCCCCGTTCTCCGAAAAAATCATTTTTCACAAAATCTCTACCAAAAAAGTGCTTAATATTCGTCGGAATCCGAATCTGTTTTATCACATATGCCATAAGTGTATCACATTAGCTAGGGCAACCTAAGTGTACACTTCGATTGGGCTCCACACAACCCCAACACTTTGAAGCCATGCTCACTACCATGGATGGATATTGCTGATTGTAGTTATGGTAAGTATCATGTTTTAAGAACTCAAAACAGCCAACTGCACAATAGTTTTAACATTATAGGATATCTTATGTAATGTTTGAGAAGTACAAGCTTTTTCCAATAGATCTTAGCAATCAAAAAGACGTTAAGAAATCATTAACATAATCACCAAGAAGGTTATGGTACACAGTATTTAGTATTGTCCGAATCCGAATGTACCTTTTTCGTATCTAATATTTGTCCAAATCCGAATATACTTTACCAACGTTCCCAAATAAAATTATGAACGAAATCCAACAAATATTAATCAAATCCAAAACTCTGAACCAATTAAGAAGAAATTCATCAAAAAGAGAGAAACTCATCTTCTTCCCCCATTTTCTTTGAGTGAAAAAATATACCTCAATGCTCGTGTGGACTCAGTTTCGATCTCAGCTGATGCTAGTCCTTCATAAAACTGATGAAATGAAAAGCATTTTTTTCTGTTATTAAGTATTGAAGTAATTGATGAACATCATAAAATAAAAGCATTTTATCAAATTTGCAGGTGCCACACAATAAAGATTCCTTTTCACTACCAAAATTCAAGAATAAGTTCAGTGTAAAAATGAGGATCATATCAGAAAATTATTTTTAATTGCAGAATGCATAGCAAAAGTTAGAAATCAAGAAAAGAGAGAATTTACCTTCCAACATTTCCGCTTAATGATGAAAATAAAGTTATCAAAAGAGCAGTTTTTCATCTGCGGCTAGCAACACACCATAGTACGGTTCTCAATTTTTTTAAAACAAAAAATGTCAATTTTGACGTAAAATTACACACACGCACACACCCACGGACACACGAAAATGATAGCAGGGGACGCTATTAAAGCTAAAAATATCGCTGCGCAATAATTGCTAGAATGACAATAAAATAAGTCAATTTTGCTGACATATTATAACTTTTTACATAAATTATTTTACTTGTATCGAAAAGTATGACAATTTTGTTGGCTTCATGTGACGTTTTGTCAAAAAATTGTCAAACTTTTCGATACAAGTAGCATGACTGTTTTACGATATATTTCGTTAACTTTTGAAGGAGTTTAACACCCATTTTTTGGAGAATAATTTTTGGAATAGTGATTGATGAGAGAATGTGTGGTGGAAAAGTTATGAAAAATTTTATATTTATGTGTAATATTATTTTATTGAAAGAATATTTGATTGAAATGAAGAAAGAAAAAAAATGAGAATGAGAATGAGATAAGAATGAGTGTCATTTTATTAAAATTCGCTAAAACTTGTGTCAGAAAAACCTAGAAAAGTGCATGTTTGAGGTCTTGAGATTTTAGGGTTTTTTTATAGTTTATCATATATGAACTTCACTAAATAGTTAAAAATAAAATTTAATATATAAATATTAGAAGTATTACTTTTAAGAGGACTCTCATCGATGCAGATCCTTTAAGGTAGTCATGCTTTCATTTAAAATTTATTTTCAATATGCTCTTCCAAGTACAAACAGGATTCGTTTTTCAAAAATGCTCCTTGTGCAAAGGAGCTTGACAAAGTCAAATGACGAGGATGGTTGTTATGAAAAGTGCTTGAACGGCTGTGATTTAAAGACAAAAAAGAAAGCTACCAGCTACCACTACCAAAAAGAAAACCCCACTACCACTGCAAATGGCGCCAAAACTGGAGAGAATAGATCCAAAAGTCTGCAACTTTCCTTCCAAAATGAAGCTGTGTAAAGGGAGCTATTTTTTTGGTTTTAGAAGACCTCCACTTCGCGTAAGGTTAGATTTTTTTTTGGTTTTGAGCAAATTTTTTTTTTTTTTGGTTTTTAGCAGATTTCCTCCGTCTGCATTTTAAGTTTACATTTTTTTTTTTTTTTTTGGTTTTAGAAGACATCTACTTGCTCCGACTCGCAAAAAATGGGGAAATCTAGCAATGTCAAAGAAAACTTGCGTAAGTGTTTCGTATACGATTTGAATATGGTCCCTGTAGTGGCAAATGGTTCCACATACCCAATGTAGGAGACGGCTCTGATGTGTTTAGGTTATAGGAGTGGCAACCTTTCAATTCTTTGTTATCTTAGGTTGAACATTGGATGTTTGATAGAGATTAAAATCAGATTAAAATTGAAAATATAGCCGTTATTGTTGACTTTTATTAGACGGGTGGGACCCAATAACGGCCATATTTTCAATTTTAATCGAATTTTAAGCCGTATTTTAATGTCTTATCTTGTTGGTGGAATTTTGACTGGAAATGGGACACTGGTTTGCTACAATTTTATTGTTGAGTTGATTGCTTCAATGTTAGTTTCATTATGTTGTTTGTTGAAAAGTTATTGGTGGGTTTTGAATTAATCCATGTTGATTGCTTGAATGTTAGCTTCATTCTATCAAGGGAAGTTAAAACCCATATCCATGTTCCTAGTTTTTGTGAATTAATCTTCATCAATAAATTATGCAGGTTGGTCATGAAGTTTTTTGCATACTGATGTAATGATGACAAAATGAAACTTGCAAATTTCCCACAAAAAAAACACCATTACATTACATTCCACTAATGTTTTAGAAACTTTCAGTTTGCTTCATTGAAACTAGACAATTACAAAATGTCACCCTAACTTGCTGGCCAACCATTAACCACCAATCAAGGCGTCTCCGTCACCTTCGTTTTCCCTTCGTCAGGTAATTTCGCCGAGTGGACCATCACATTTACGTTCACGAAAATCAGGAGTTCTTCATCGTTATGTAGCCAAACTTGAGTTTCAAACCTTCGCGCCATATCTTCAACTTCATCGTGCGCCGCTGGTTTAGCCATATTCACGCTATTATTACTCGATTCACCGGTTGCTTCTCCTACTTTTCACCAATCCCAAAACCCACACTTTGCACTGCAACATTTGAAGAATTTACCTTTGTTAATGGTGTCCCTTTCAACCTGGAAAAATTTCTGAAATCCATGCGTACATTGTGGGCATCGGCGTTTTATTGGGCACTCGCCGAAGAAGTGTCTAACAACCCTGCAACCATGGCAAACTCCAGAATTCTTTCCCGACATTGTGCGCTGCTGGATACATTAACATTAATGAATCAAAGACAACAAGTAATAATATAGAAGAATGAATTAATTCATCAGAGACAAAACTTCCACAACAAATAAAATTAATGCATCAGAGACAATACTACAGAACAAGCTTCTATTGCAACTAAAGTCTATTATTAGATGGTCTGACCTGAACCTAAAGAACAACTTCCACATCAACTTCAAACTACTTGAATTCTGCAGTGTTCTCATTCCGATGCTCAAAAGAGATAGTTCCATGGACAGGTATTTAATATAGAGGCTGGGAAGCAAGCATTGATAAATATAAATTCTCTAGCTCTCTTCTCTAATACTGAGACCTTAATCTTCCTGTCCTTTGTTCTCAATTTATTTTAGCCTTGTCACTTGTTAGTTGGCTTTGGAGAAAACGTTTGAATGTTGTCTGCTGATGCCAAAATTTAACAAATCTTCGCTTATCTATACTTTAGTTAAGTAGTATAAAGGAATAATGAAGAAGCAACTATAAACTACAGTATGACACTAAGTCCTGGCTTTCTGTCCCTGTCCCAGGATCCAACCACTGTATTCATACTAATTATGAGCAGATTTTTGACAATATTTTGCATATAACTCCCAAACCCAGTTTTCTAAGAAAGAAAAAAAATTCGTAAGCTAATGTAACAACGATTACTCATGGGCATTTAACCCTTTTATATTCTGATGCTCAAAAGACACTATTCCACCTGGCTGGATTGAAGGGTTAAATACCCATGAGCAAATGCCAAAATTGCACAAAACACAACTTACTATTTAGCAAACCAAAACAATTTCGGCGAAGTGAAGATCTCCACACGGCGAGAGGCGGGCCAAAAGGTGTCGGCGCTTTAAGTTTGCTGTCGTCGAACCCGTTTGCGTTGGGAGGAGATGGGCTTAAAGAGAGAGAGTGAATCGATTTGGGGGTGGAAGAATGTGGAAGAAACTGGAGTTCACGAGGGAAGGGTTCGAGAGAAGGGGAAGGATTCGAATTGAGGGAAAAATGGGAGAGAGGAATTTTCAATTTTTTGGGATTTTTTTTCCTTTTTTTTAAACAAGTGCCACGTCACTTTATCAAGCCCCTTTGTCAAGTCCCTTTGTAAGAGTAGCGCGACTGTTCATTTTTTCATTCAAATTCTGACACTGGCATATGTTTTTGAATGGTGCTTGACATAACATCTACGTAGAAATGGGATTATTTTTCAATCAAAGCCTGGCACATTCTAAGAGATATTTATGAATAATATTTAGGGTGCTTTTGATAAAGCTTTTGAAAAATTAAAAGCTATTTTTTATGATTAAAAAACTGCTTCTGAACTTATTTAAATAATTTTCTAAAGTGCTTTGTCAAATATGATGAAGTATTTTGTCGTATTAAAAGAGTTTTTAAAGAGCTACAAGCAGCAGCATATTTATTAAAATCGGACCGGATTAGTCGGTTCAAATCAAGAACTGTCGAACTGGATGGTGGTCCAATCTGAGTTCATTAATTGGTTATTAAAATCAGACCGGATCAGTGATTCGAACATTGACATTCATTCAAGTTGGAGTTTCTGGTCCTCAACCATAATGTAAGACTTGTTTTCTATTTGCAATGGCAATGATTCAAATCTTGGCTTCCACGGCTATATTTCACTTGATCATTTGGGAAACTTGTGAACTTTGGTCATATATGGGGGAGTCAGACATATATATTTAGATTTAGCAAAATAGTTTTCTTTTTAGCTTAAAAATGTATTTTAATTAAAATTGTAATCCAACAATGACCCACCAGTTCAACTATCGAGTCATCGATTGACTCGGTGACCTGATAATTTTGTCTGAATCGACTACCAAGTCCGGTTTAATAACTATGACCCACTGAAGTAGAATTCATACAAAACTTGTCTTAAACAATTTGTAGAAAGCAATGTGTACATTACATTATATTATACTATCCTATTTTCATTTGTTTTTATTTCCTTTGCTTACAAGAAATAAATTAAATAACATATCACCTTGATTGCCGTGCAATTCCTTAAAAACTTGCACTGCTAATCCCTAACTTATGGTCTATATTGTAACTTGGTCTTGAACTTGTTATTTTGGCACCGTTGTCTTTATAATTTTAGTTTGATAGATTTGATGGTCTATATTGCTTATGTAATTTTGAGCGTCGAAAAGTTAATAATTTATTGAATAATAATTTATAGTTAAAGTAGACATTGTATATAGTTAAAAAGAAATGTGAAAATTACATGGAATCAGAAGTTTTAAGTTATCATTTCAAAAATTGGATTTAAAGTTTGTTTATACAAAAATCAGATAATTCAATATCAATAATAATATTATAAAATTAAATTTCAAACTTATTTTATTTTCTTCTTTCTTCTCTCTCTACTATTTCTCATAGCTATTTTCGTTCTCCTTCACTGGCGATTCTCTTCCTTCTTTCACTATCTATACATTCTCTTCTACCCATTTTTCTTCTTTATCGACAAGTGCCGACGCAGCGGCAAATCCATCGCCGTTGAACAACCATTGTGAGCGATGAAGCCATCATCGTTGAACGGAGCTCTGATCTCGCCAACAAGCTCAGAGTGTCATGCACAGCGGCGTACGCTCTGGTTGTTGGTGTGCGGTGATGGGTTTGTGGTGGTTGTTTTTTGTGATGTGTTTGTGGTGGTTTGTGATTTGTGGGTTTTCAGGTTGTTTGTGGTTGTGGTGGTGATGGTGTGCGCAAGACACTTGCGATCTAATGCCAATGTGTTTGGTGATGCCTTGATCTGGCGCAATGATGGTGCCAGAGTTTGGTGTGTGGTGGTGTTTTAGCATTGCTTTAGTGGTGGGTTTACGTTGGTGTGGTGTGTGGTGGTTTTGCATAGTTTGGTGAGGTGGTGGTGGTCATAGCAGTGACAATAGTGTGGTGGTCGTAGGTAGATGGGATGAGACGAGGTGTGTGTGACCAATAAATAATATATGACCTAAAAAATGTGATTGTGACTCACAATTAATTAAGTTGTGACTGACAAATTAATTGTGACCAATTAATTTGATAATTTGTAAATGATAGCTGAGTTGTGACTAATAAAAGTTTTGATTTTTGTGATCGATGAATAAATTGTGACCTATAAAATTTTTGATTTGTGACTGAAAAATAATTTGTAACTAATTAATTCGATAATTTGTTATCAGATTGTATAGATTTGTGACCTTAATATATTTAATTAATATATGATTTTTGAAATTTTAAACTTTATTTCTTAATTTTGAAATTAGTCATAGTTAAACTTTTAGATATGAGTTTTTCGCAAAGAAAACCTATGGACGTTGTTATAACATGGTCCATCAACCTATTTTACTTGACAACATTTTAGTTTTGTAGCATTGTTAGTTTATATGATGGGTTCCATCTATTAACTGTTAATAAATATGTTCGCTTGAAACCGTAAGCGCACAAATCGTGGACAAGTAATAAAAAAAGTGAATATAGTGTCGATACTGCAAGGATTTTTATTTTGTCACTAATCCAATTAATTTTTAGCTTTAATGGAACTATATCGGTGCATTTTGGTTTTAACTAAAAACTAAAGTGAATGATACCTCTCTCCTTCATAGGACCAAGCATTAATAAATTATCTCGACTGGCCAAAAATTGATCGGGTCAAGATGAATTTATTAAGTTTAATTAGGTTCGATTCGATCTCTCCAGTTACTTCAAAATTAAAATCGGAATAAATTATAAGAATTATAATTTACTATAGATTGTAGTTGAATGAATTGAATGGAGACGTGTCACATGTACCACACGTGTCATTTATAAATGGAAAGTGTTTGATTTCAGTCAAAACTAAAAGAAACATTTGTTTTAGGTCATTATTTTCAATCTCAAAAGAAATAGCTATTTTAGAATATGATATTTTCATATTGAAGTTAGTTTATAGGGAAAATGACACAAAATCCTTTATATAAAGCAGTGTTATAAAAGGCATAATGCGTGGATGTCAAACTATGGGCTAATCGAGCTTAGACGAGGCATATGAGTAAAAAAGCGTAAAAATGCGTTTTTTTATTTTAATATTATTTTAATTTTTAATCAATTTTTAATTATTTAATAATTACAAATAATACTTACTAAATATTTAAAACATATTTATATGAATTTTATACAATTTTTCAAAGTTTCCAACAAAAAGATAAGTCTCAAATTTAAATAAAAAATAGTAAGTAAATAACATAGGAACTTAAATCTTATCTAACTTTTTATCGGATTTCAATTCAATATCCTCTTCTTTATCTAATTCGTCATCTGTATCTTCTAATACAAAATTCTCTTCGTCGAGCTGCCTTATTTCATTCTGAGCATTTTTAATACCTCTCAAAGGTTGTAAGATATCATTTTCTAACTGTTGAGATGTTGCAAATTGGAGGAGAGAAATTTTTGGGTTCAAGTGGTGGTTTTAAATTATGGCAAACTGAAGAAAAGTGCCTCTTTTATTTATGTAGGATAGGATAGGATATATATATATGAACTTCAATAAATAGTTAAAAATAAAATGTAATATATAAATATTAGAAGTATTACTGTTAAGAGGACTCTCATCGATGCAGAGCCTTTAAGGGTTAATTACGCCATTAGTCACTGAACTTTATCGAAGGTTTTCACTTGGTCACTAAACTTTCCATTTTGTAATCTCATCAATCACCCATTGAACGACTGTTAGAAACTTTAACGGGATTGATGACGTGGATAATAGAATTGATTAGGTGGCACGTTTGTGGGACTAAATAATGCCAGGTAAGGTGTTGCTACTGATGTTGAATTATTAGGGAGTTAAAACACAATTTCAACTTAAAAAAATAAATAAAAAATAAACACAATTGCACGCTACTTCTACCCCCCAAATCCCAAAATCCCAATTCCCCCCAAATTGAATCCCAAATTCCCCATTGTCGGCCGACGCCACCAACTAGTTTAGCCGCCGACCACCTGAATTCCATCGCCACAACCGGAAATTGGCAGCTCCATCATCCAACAATTTGACCTGAGAAGCCCCCAAATCGCGTGCAAAAAGAAGAAGCGGTCGAGATTTAAGCGGTCGCCTCCCCCAACCTGAACGGACCAGTGATTCGAACATTGGCATTCATTCAAGTTGGAGTTTCTGGTCCTCAACCATAATGTAAGACTTGTTTTCTATTTGCAATGGCAATGATTCAAATCTTGGCTTCCACGGCTATATTTCACTTGATCATTTGGGAAACTTGTGAACTTTGGTCATATATGGGGGAGTCAGACATATATATTTAGATTTAGCAAAATAGTTTTCTTTTTAGCTTAAAAATGTATTTTAATTAAAATTGTGATCTAACAATAATCCACCAGTTCAACTATCAAGTCATCGATTGACCCGGCGACCCAATGATTTTCTGAATCGACTACCAATTCCGGTTTAATAACTATGACCCACTGAAGTAGAATTACTACAAAACTGGTCTTAAACAATTTGTAGAAAGCAATGTGTACATTACATTATATTATACTATAATCAATTATACGTATACAGCTCCGTGCTTAATTGTAGCTTTGCTTAAGAAAATCTGCTACATTACATTATTATAATCGCGCACACAACAAATTGTTAAATGTGTCGGATCTTTGCATAGATATTTTCATTTGTTTTTATTTCCTTTGCTCGAACAAGAAATAAATCAAATAACATATCACCTTGATTGCCGTGCAATTCCTTAAAAACTTGCACTGCTAATCCCTAACTTATGGTCTATATTGTAACTTGGTCTTGAACTTGTTATTTTGGCACCGTTGTCTTTATTATTTTAGTTTGATAGATTTGATGGTCTATACTGCTTATGTAATTTTGAGCGTCGAAAAGTTTAATAATTTATTGAATAATAATTTTTAGTTAAAGTAGACATTGTATATAGTTAAAAAGAATGTGGAAATTACATGGAATCAGAAGTTTTAAGTTATCATTTTAAAAATCGGATTTAAAGTTTGTTTATACAAAAATCAGATAATTCAATATTAATGATAATATTATAAAATTAAATTTCAAACTTATTTTATTTTCTTCTTTCTTCTCTCTCTACTATTTCTCATAGCTATTTTCTTCCTTCACTGGCAGCTCTCTTCCTTCTTTCACTATCTATACACTCTCTTCTACCCATTTTTCTTCTTTATCGACGAGTGCCGACGCAGCGGCAAATCCATCGTCACTGAACGTCGCTCTGATCTCGCCATGCGCAGTGACAAGCTCAGAGTGTCATGCACAGCGACGTACGCTCTGGTTGTTGGTGTGCGGCGATAGGTTTGTGGTGGTTTGTGATTTGTGGGTTTTCAGGTTGTTTGAAGTCGTGGTGGTGATGGTGTGCGCAAGACACTTGCGATCTAATGCCAATGTGTTTGGTGATGCCTTGATCTGGTGCAATGATGGTGCTAGAGTTTGGTGTGTGGTGGTGTTTTGCATTGCTTTAGTGGTGGGTTTACGTTGGTGTGGTGTGTGGTGGTTTTGCGTTGCTTTAGTGGTGGGTTTACGTTGGTGTGGTGTGTGGTGGTTTTGCATAGTTTGGTGAGGTGGTGGTGGTCATGGCAGCGACAATAGTGTGGTGGTCATAGGTTGATGGGATGGGATGAGGTGTGTGTGACCAATGAATAATATATGACCTAAAAAATGTGATTGTGACTCACAATTAATTAAGTTGTGACCGAGAAATTAATTGTGACCAATTAATTTGATAATTTGTAATTGATAACTGAGTTGTGACTAATAAAAGTTTTGATTTTTGTGATCGATGAATAAATTGTGACCTATAAAATTTTTGATTTGTGACTGAAAAATAATTTGTAACCAATTAATTCGATAATTTGTTATCAGATTGTATAGATTTGTGACCTTAATATATTTAATTAATATATGATTTTTGAAATTTTAAACTTTATTTCTTAGTTTTGAAATTAGTCATAGTTAAACTTTTAGATATTAGTTTTTCCCAAAGAAAACCTATGGACGTTGTTATAACATGGTCCCTCAACCTATTTTACTTGACAACATTTTAGTTTGAATTTTGATATTGGTACCTCGGGTTACCCGCCCCTCACATAAGTGAGGGGCCCACCGTGGACCCCGCGTAAAATATAATAATTCTGCCCTCCCCTATTGTGAGGGGGGCAGTGGGGTCGGGTATCCGGGCGTGTAAACGCCCGGGTACCCATGGCAAAACTCTTTTAGTTTTGTAGCATTGTTAGTTTATATGATGGGTCCCATCTATTAACTGTTAATAACACGCCCGGATACCCATGGCAAAACTCTTTTAGTTTTGTAGCATTGTTAGTAGGGGTGGGTAAAAACCCGCTCAACCCGATCAACCCGCTCGACCCAACCCGACCCGACCGGGATGGGTTGGTTTTTTCCATTTTTTTCTTGGGTTGGGTTGGTTGACAAGGTTAAGTTGGTCGGGTTGGGTCGGGTTGTGGGTTAACCCATCCAACCCGACAAAAACCACCCAACCCGACCCGCTAATTAAAAAACTAAAAAACTTTGCCAAACTAAAACAGAATAAAAGTGAGAGAAGAAATGCTTTCCGGCCTCAAACGATCAAGGAGCTTATACGTGCATTCAATGATGCTAGAGACGATAACTCAATCGGAGTTATCATTTTAACCGGGAAGGTACAGCTTTTTCGTGACATAAAAGTATCCAAATGCTATCGAGATTCTGGTTCTTCTTCTTAATTGACATGATTAATAATTTTCTTAATGCTATCGAGTATTTTATTTTATTTTATTGGGGGTGGGGGTGGGGGTGTAGTCGACTTGCCCAACATTGATTGCCAATTGTGAATCTGTTTATTTTGCATATCCATATGCAAAGTTGAGAGTTCCAAGAGGATTCATTAATGCATAGCAATAATAAATGAAATTTCACATATTGCTTAAGATCTGTTCACTTTATCATTTGCTAAAAAATCTCTTCCAAATTTGCTGACTTAAAAGCCGAGGAAGGTACTAAATCCAACACAGGATTGTACACTATGTTCAGATCTATTTCTTGTTTGACCATCAAAATACAATATTTTAGTTAAAACACAATATTGTCATGTTGGCTGCTCTCGATTAATCTTCTCTTCAATTGTTGAAAACACTAATTTCAATAAGTGGTGACGAGGCTTTGAATTTCAAACTTCAGTAATCTGCTCTCAATCAACTTATCTTAAGTTTAAACTCCCAACCTGACCAACCCAACCCACCCCGACCGACTTTTGGTTGGGTTGGGTTGGGTTTCAATCTTTACATGGGTTGGATGGGGTTAATTTTATGCCAAACCGACCATGTTGGGTGGGGTATGGGTTGGGGGAAAAACCGACCCAACCCAACCCACGCCCACCCCTAATTGTTAGTTTATATGATGGGTCCCATCTATTAACTGTTAATAAATATGTTAGCTTGAAATCGCAAGTGCACAAATCATGGACAAGTAATAAAAAAAAAGTGAATATAGTGTCGATCCTGCAAGGATTTTTATTTTGTCACTAATCCAATTAATCTTAGCTTTAATGGAACTATATCGGTGCATTTTGGTTTTAACTAAAAACTAAAGTGAATGATACTTCTCTCCTTCATAGGACCAAGCATTAATAAATTATCTCGACTGGCCAAAAATTGATTGGGTCAAGATGAATTTATTAAGTTTAATTAGGTTCGATTCGATCTCTCCAGTTACTTCAAAATTAAAATCGGAATCGGAACAAATTATAAGAATTATAATTTACTATAGATTGTAGTTGAATGAATTGAATGGAGACGTGTCACATGTACCACGCATGTGTCATTTATAAATGGAAAGTGTTAATTGATTTCAGTCAAAACTAAAAGAAACATTTGTTTTAGGTCATTATTTTTTTTTTCAATCTCAAAAGAAAGAGCTATTTTAGAATATGATATTTTTCATATTGAAGTTAGTTTATAGGGAAAATGACACAAAATCCTTTATATAAACTATAAAGTATTATTCAAAAATAAAGAGGATTAGTTTTAATTTCACAAATTAGTTGACAATGAAGATTAATTAATACTCTCTCTCTCTCTCCAAATAAACCACTCTTACTTCCTCTCTCTCTGTCTCTCTATATCTCTCTAATTTAAAGAAAATGAATATTCAAGAAAGGGATAATATGGCACAACTGAGTTTACCAACAAGTTTGCGTATTTATCCAACGAGCTCATAGTGCAATACTTGTGCCGAAAAATTGCCGGCTACCGTTTTTCTTTACAAATCATGGGAGACATTGATTTGTATAAATTAGATTTGTGGGATCTTTCCAGTACGTATTTTGTCCTGCAATAACGAAATTATTTTTTAATGGATTTTCAGTGTTTCATTTCTGATATTTGTTTGGGCCTAAAGTTTTCATCTATTTCACTTAGATTTGAATTGGAGGTGGAGGGTGTGATGGATTTAAGGTGGAAGTGGAAGTAATGGAGGTGGCGATTGTCGTTGTGGATTTGAGGTGAAGTTAGTATTTATGGTCGTGATTTTTAGTTGGAGGTGATGGTGGTAGTGACTGGTGGTGGATTGTGGTGCTGGCGTACAATGTGTAACTATATGTGACCAAATTAACAGTAGATAAGTACTCAATTCGAAAAAAGAAGAAGGAGAAATAGTGACCAAATTGCACATGTTAAAGATTAATTTTCAGCAAATTAGGATATCTTAATTCAACCACAATTATGGTGCTCTATCCTCTTAAGACTCTACTTTAGACCTAATTAAGGTATGAAATCTTCATTCAAAACGAGGGGAGGATAGAGATACAATGTTGAGGCTAGATTACACATTCAAATGCATTAATATTGAGATTTGAATTTCAATTTGGGCTTTGAATATTGATTAACACAATTGACCCCGGTGATATACAAACATTCAAAAAGAGATTGATGATCCATTGTTGGGAATTGGGTGCCAAGGAACAATAATTGTTAGAATTCTTTTTTTATTCCATATATTGAACTCGGTAATATTTTTCATTCCTTTGTTATTTATTTTCTTAATTATTATTGACTAAATAATTGGTTTTTAGAATGAACAACATAGCTTAGGTTAATAATTATTTAAATCAATTGATTTCATTCCACTTTGCTTGTGTGTTGATTACATTCTGTGTTTTAATTCAATCACCAATTTTTTGATTTAATGATAATAGTAAGATTAAGAGGAAATTTATTTGTCTAATTTGTGCAATAAATTACATAGACTTTATAAGAGATCGAGATATGATTATAGCTTATACATTCATAACTAAATTCTTAAAATTGAATTTCTTTTCGCATGTGTGTGAATTTACATAGAGATATAGTAAATTTGAGCACGTGAGTAGAGTTAGTTTCGCTCGAGGAAGATTACTAATTGAAATTGGTTAATTTAATTGTTAATACATATGAAACAATAATTGAATAAATAATAAATAACTTAAGTGGAATCGAAATTCCTAACTACTAAATCCCAATAATTCTCCACAAATTTGTAAATAGTAGATAGATTTAGCCCTTGTTTGGGCGCCATTTTAATTAGGTTCAGGAAAAATATATTTTGAAATAGTAAATTTTTGGAGAATGTGTGATTAAAAAAAGAAAAAATCTTGAATTTACGTGTAATATTATTTTATTGAAATTTAGTGGTTGAAAAGAAGAAAGAAAAAAAATGTGTTAAAATTTTGACGAGTCCAAGCAGGGGCTTAGATTATAGTTTAGAAAGAATCCTAATTTGATTTGATAAATTAGTAAAACATTAATTTAGATTGAAGCTAGATTAGGATAAAAATTGATAGTAAGTATTTAGTCTCGGACTCATATTCCACTATATTACTTGTCACAAATCGTATATTTACGGAATCAATTGATAATCACATATTTTTAAATAAAATAAATTTACTCGTGTACCCATAACTTTTTCTAGTTTTAAATACACATTTAAAAAAAATCACTTTCCATAAAATATATTTTAAAAATCTTTAACAAAAACTACTACGTTTTTTTTTTTTTTTTTTATTGTTGTACCCACGTCATAAGTCTCTACAAATTTGAGTTACTGAAGAACAACGAAAAATGTCGAAGGGGTTGAAAGTAAAATCAAGAAATTCAAAGCAAAATGATCTTTTTTTTTTTTTTTTACAAAGCGTGCTACGAGGTAATTCCTGAACACTTATGTATTTATTATTTGCAAAAAAATTGTTATATTTTTGTTACAAAGTTATTAAATCCTATTTTCAACATAATTAAGCTCCCTTATATTATGGAAATTACACCCATCCAAATATTTTAACATCCAACTTAAAAAATCAGATCTAAAAATTTGTTTACACAAAAAATCAGATATTAATTCAAATAATAAATCAATATTTTAATACTAATAATGATATGATTAAATATAATTAATCTACCACATCCACATCCACTCCACCTATCCTACCAACCCTAATTCATTTTCACAAATCTCTCTTTACACGCTTCATTTCCCACCACCTCTTCACCAACTCATTCTCCAACGATTCTACACGACAAGAAGCAGTGACGTTCCGCTTCGAGACAGGTGTAGTAGGCAGCACCTGATGTCACTGCAGTTCGTGTTAGATATTTTTGTCACAGGGAATAAAATTCCCAGAAGATGACTTGCTAAAATGGATTGACAATTGCAAAACAGTAAGAACAAAGTGCATAAACAAGTCCAGAATTCGGAATAAGGATGATCGAGACGAGAACTAGGCTCTATGTCCTTAAGACGTTTTTACATCGTCACACGCTGCTTACGGTATGTGGTAAAGCGTCTCCCAAGAAACAACGATCAGACACTTGCAGAAGCAGCACTTCGACTGCAAGACAATGAACCA
>CAIGRF010066421.1:14636-32317 GCA_903798235.1 Fraxinus ornus
TCTATCTAGTTATTACATGTTTGATTTTAGATTGATTTTTTAAAAAAAATTTGAAAACCAATTCACCCCTATTGGTTAGCTATTACTAGGCTATCAATTCTAAGTCTACTAGTGGTTATGTTTTTACATTGGCGGAGCTGCTATATCATAAAAATCGACAAAGCAAACTGTATCACTCGATCAACGATGGAATCTGATTTCATTGCTTTGGATAAAGCTGGAGAAGAAGCAGAATGGCTTCGTAAATTTTTGAAAGATATTCCATGTTGGCCCAAGCCAGTACCTGCAATAAGTATACATTATGATAGTTAATCGGCTATTGGAAGAGCTCAAAGTAGCATGTATAATGGTAAGTCTAGACATATCCATCGCAGACATAATACCATTAAGCAAGTAATCTCTAATGGCATCATCTACGTAGATTATGTGAAATCCAAGGATAACATTGCGAATCCACTTATGAAAGGTTTTCCTAGAGATCAAGTACGTTGCCTATCGAAAGGAATGTGATTAAAACCTACTATGTAAGGGTCTTTATAATGGTAACCCTACCTTTTTGACTGAATAGCCCAAGATCTTGGTTCAAATGGATAACTAAGTTATGATAATTCAATGAAACACTTAGGAAATTATTTCCTAACTCATTTCTATGATATTAAAGTGTTTTCTATAGAATGTTAAGGTTAAGATATAATTTTAATGATTTCTATATCTTGATTAAGTCAAATGGAATAGAGCAGAATACTCTTAATATGAGGTCACCTATGTAAGTGTGAGATGGACCACCTCAATGAAAATTGTTTAAAGGCTAAAATTTTCTAAACGCTTATGAAACATAGAATGGTTCAAGGCCAAAATGAACCAAGTGATGAGAACAAAAAATGGTTTAAGAAATATATTCGTGAGTATTATTGTCTTGGTTTACACCAACGACTGAATAGTTCAAGACATCACGTTCACCAATTAGTCAAGGAAATTTGATAGTATTTCACTAAAGAAGGTTCAAGGCCGAAAGCTATCTTACCTGATACAGTGTTTGTCTTTTCTCTCTACAATGCATCATATTTCTGCATAGCATGAGCATATTCAAATTTTCATTCATGTGGGAGATTGTTGGAATTTGGTTTAGAGAATTAAATTAAGTTTGTGAAAGTGACTTTTTTGTCAACTTCGACCAAATATTTGGACTTGATCCGATATTCAAATTATAAATATAAATAGACTAACGTGTTCTACTCATCGAGTAGATTGTCATGGTATATTTGGAATCTCAAAATTAATTCCGGATGAATGATAATTGTGATCCAAAGTTGGATAGAAAAAGGGATACACGGGCTAGAAAATAATTATCACTATCGCTCACCTATAGCTCGAGCGATGGGACTATCGCTCAAGCGACAGGCCAGTGATAGTAATTACTGCGACCTTTGACAAAAGTTACTGAGTTTGGGGCGCAATATTTCACTCACAACCTTTCTTCTACTATGTAAAGGACCTCTTGGACGTCCATTATGTATCCCATATCATTTACATTGAGCATAATACCAAAAACTCTTGCAAAATCATTTCCAACGCCATTCAAAAGCCATTTTCTTCTTGTAGAGAGAAACTCCGTCGAAAGTTCGCTGTAACTTGTGATTTGAAGTACTTCTGCCATAAGTTAAATCCGTTGTATCTTAGGAGACGTGTGCCATGAACGTGAGCACCATTGCAGGGCAATTTTGTCTTAAGAAAATAGTGTAATTTACTTGCCTCGAATTATTCTCTTCTTCTTCTTCCTTTCTTCGTTTTCTCATTTGTAGTTTACATACTACATTTCCAAACCCGTAATTGTAGTGTTTAATCACGTTCCTGTGGATTAAACATTGTTCTTGTAGGTTATATAATTTAACAACCCTTTTACCACACATACACAAAGCCCGTACCAACAATTTCATGATAATGGATAAACATATTCAAAACATACATCTAGATAGAAAACTAATAGAAGCCATAATAATACTGTAAATTGTAAATTAAAAACTTAATTTATTAATCAAAAAGCATGAACTCGTTTTGCTAACAAATAACTCTGCATAAAGCATGAACCTATTTACTGAAGAGTACTACATGGATCTTATTTTTTTCTTCTATTACGATGTTCAATGTTTTTAAAAATTATAGCACATAATTTTTAATTAAAAAATTTTAAAAATGGTTTTTGTGAGGTTTTTGAAAATTGAAGCCTTAATTAAACCATTTTGAAAGGTTTGGTTTGAGGAAAAAATTGCGGGTCCACATGGAACCGAACCAGCGGGTTCGGTTTGCGATTTTATAGTTTTTTTGTGCAGTCCTAGCTCGGACCAAAAAGTGGCATTTACAAGAAGAAGTTTAAGTAAAATGCTTCAACTATGATAAAGTGGGTCATAAGTCTTCAGAGTGCATATTGCCAAAGAAGAATAATAAGAAAGAAGCAAATGTGATTGACAACATTGGATATAATGTGTTAGATAAATCTCGCTATGGTTATTTTTGAAGTGAATATGGTGGGAACCTAAAGAATGGTGAATCGACACCAGTGCTATCAGTTATTTGTGCTCTAATAAAGAGTTGTTTACTGCATTCGAAGCAATTGAGGATGGAGAGAGGTTCTTCATTGGAAACTTCGAGACTTTTAAAACAAGGAAAGGTGGTTGTGAAGAAGACTTCGAGAAAAGAGCCGACTCTCAACAATAAGGTCATCATTTAAATAAATTGAACGAAATAAAGAACCACTTGATTTAATTCACAATGAGATATGTAATCTAAAATTCGTACAAACAAGAGGTGTCAATAAGTATTTATTACTTTTTTCGATGACAACACATAATATTGTTACATGTATGTGCTTCAAAGTATGGACGAAGCTATAGACAAATTTGTACTCTACAAGAATAAAGTTGAAAATCAACCAAATAAGAAAAATTAAGGTGTTGAGAAGTGCTCGAAGTTGTGAATATAAAGCATCATTTGCTGAATTCTGTGCACAACACGAAATTATACATGAAACCTTATTTGCCTTAGCAAAATGGTGTTGTTGAACGAAAAAAGTACCTCAAAAGAAATGATGAATGCAATATTAGTGAGTTTTTGTTTACCTCGAAACACGTAGGAGGAAGCTGTGTTATCAAAAAATCACCTTTTAAATAAGGTATCCCGAAAGAAAAAGGAAAAGACATCTTATGAGTTATGGAAATGAAGAAAGTCTTCTTAAAAATACTTACGAGTATGGGAATGTCTTGCTAATGTGGATCTCCCAACTACCAACACCAAAATAAGGTAAAGATAGGTCCAAAAATTGTAGATTGCATCTTCATTGGCTATGCACATAATAGTAGTGCTCATCGATTTCTTGTGCATATGTCTAAATTCCCAGACAAACACAAAAGCACGATAATAGAATCGAAGAATCTTCGTTCTTTGAACATGTATTTCTATACAGAACTAAAGAAGAAGCAATCTCTTCTAAAATGACACATGACATTATGATTGGAAATAGTGAGACCAAAAGCTAGAAGAGGAGATTGAGGTTGAACTAAGACGTATCAAAAGGGAAAGGACTTAGAAATCTTATGATACTGATTTTCTAACTTATATACTGAAAAGTAAACCTTAAAACTTTCAAGAAGCTGTGAACTCAGAAGGACCTCGATGGAAAGATGCCATTAAAGGTGAAATAGATTCCATTTTGCGAAATCATACATGAGAGCTAGTGGATCTTCTTCTAGGAAGTAAACCACTGGACTACAAAATGGATTTTCAAAAGGAAAGTGAAAGAACTATGGAGAAGTATAAGGATTAGTGATAAAAGGTTACAAACAACGAGAAGACCTTGATTACTTTGATACATATTCTCCAGTGGAAAGAAAACATCTATTAGAATGATACTTACGATTGCTGCTATACAAAATCTTGAAGTACATCAAATGAATATTAAAACTACCTTTTTGAATGGAGATTAGAGGCATAAATTTACATGGAACAAATCGAGGGTTTTTCATCACCAGGCAGGAAAAAAAAGTCTGTAAATTGGTAAAGTTATTGTATGGCTTCAAACGAGTACCCAAATAATGTCATGATGGAATGTGGATTTAAAATCAACGAACGTGACAAATGTTTTTACGTCAAAGATATCGAAATGGTTATTGCCATTTTATGTCTTTACGTTGACAACCTGCTTATTGTTGGTAGCAACAATAAGATGATTAAATCTACTAAAAGATGTTAAATTCAAGATTTGACTTGAAAGACAAGTTTAGTCGCTGTGAT
This sequence comes from Fraxinus ornus, assembly GCA_903798235.1. Taxonomy (NCBI): domain Eukaryota; kingdom Viridiplantae; phylum Streptophyta; class Magnoliopsida; order Lamiales; family Oleaceae; genus Fraxinus; species Fraxinus ornus. Next base: position 18,924 of record CAIGRF010066421.1, read on the forward strand.
ACTTGGAGTTAAAATTCCAAGAACATCATATGGATCGTTCTAAGTCAGTCACATGATGTGGACAAAATTTTAGAAAAGTTCAACAAGGATGATTCTGGCGTGGCTAGAACACCGATAGATACAAGTCGGTATCTATATAAAAACAAAGGTGAAAGTGTCTCTCAAGTAGAGTACTCGAGAATCATTTGAAGTTTGATGTACTTGATGAGTTGTACAAGATCGACATAACCTGCACAGTTAGTAAACTGAGTATATACACGAGTAATCCAAGAGCCAAGCACTGGAAAGAAATATTGAGAGTACTAAGGTACTTAAAATATACTTGTAACTATGGACTGCACTATACCAAATATCCAGCAATCATTGAAGGATATAGTAATGCTAATTAGATATCTGATATAAAAGACTCAAAGTCTATTAGTGGATTTGTGTTTACTTTGGAAGGTGTAGCTATATTACGAAAATCCTCTAAATAAACAATTATAGCCAGATCTATAATGAAATTTGTGTTATAGCTCTAGATAATTTGGTGAAGAATCTAAATTGTTATGCAGCTTCTTAAAGGATATTTCGAAATGGTCAAAACATGTACCAGCAATTTGCATTCATTGTGATAGTCAATCAAAATTTGGAAGAATACAAAGTAACATGTATAATGGTAAGTCTAGACATAATACCATAAGACAACTACTCTCAACTGGAGTTATCTCTATTGACTATGTAAGGTCAAAGGATAACATTGCGGATCCGCTAACTAAAGGGTTAAATAGAAGTTAGTTGGAAAGTTGTCGAAAGGAATAAGACTTAACCCATTAAACGAATGAGGTAATACAAAGGAAACCTAACCTAGTTGACTAAAGATCCTAAGATCTAGGTTCAAAGAAACAACCTAATGGTAAAGGCTTAAGTGAAACACTATGGGGAATACTATCTCATGTCCATTCCTATGATGTAATAGTGGTGCCCGTAGAGACAAAGGATAAGCAATATGCTTTTAATGATTCTTATGCTTCAAGAATCGGGTGAAGTAATGTAGGTTACTTGCAATAAAAAATTATCTATGCGAGAGAGAAGTGGGGCTGCTTCTAAGGGAATTGTGTGGGGCTTAATCCTTAAAAACTCTGGCAGAACCATGCATATGTTCATGGCCATAAATGAATATAATAATGAGAACTGAATTGTGTTAGGAAGAAGCCTATGTGGAGTATATTATTGTTTACAGAAAAATTAGAATAGTTCAAAGACACGATGTCTACTGGTAAGTTACTAAAGTAAATAAACTTTCGTAAGAGAACGTTCAAAGCGTAATACATCCCTATCCTATGCAAGTTTCAACCATTGAACTATAACAACAAGTCTTTATGTCTTCCGTTTCTATATCTCTCAATTTTCATTCATGTGGGGGATTGTTGGGAAATTAGCTTAATAGGGCCACTTTTGGTATCATTTTAAGTGGGACCCGTTCAATCAATTTGGAAGATCAAGGTTGATTCGTGTTCTCATCCGTGAGAATATAGAAATCATATATTTATTTTCCAAGAATGATGCTCGGGTGAATGATAAATTGAAGCTTAAAATTGATGCATTGGAAGATGGGTTTGTATTGAAAAGAAAATTATATGTAGTTTGTTCAACATAGGAAAATGAACAAAGCAATGAACACTTTATATATTATTATGATTTGGAAGGATGTAATCATGTGTAGTATAGAGGCTCTCTCCATGTGTGAACACAGGGAGCACAAATCAAAAATCGAAATTGTACATAGAGCCTTGAACTTGTGTGCGAGCTCAATCCGTGTACACAAATGTCGGACCAAACGCAGCAAAAGTTGGCAACTTAGGATTGTTCACCTTTTGCTTTTATTTCTTATGATTTTTTTTTTCAAACAGACTCTTCAACTCTCAAATTGAAATGTGGAGTTATTGGTGGTGCTAAGTGTGTATAACCATTAGCCATTTATGCCACTCACTCGTGGCCATTAGATTATAATAAAGCTCGATCTTCCTCCATGTATAGATGGATTCCTCTCTGCTCCTGCACACAGTTTCCAGTTTACATATTCCTCTGAAAAATTCTCTATTTCTAAAAGTTTAGTGGTCGTGTTTAGATACTTATTCAGTTCGTCGGAGTAGCATCTGAAGTGCTCAAACTCTATTGAATTTCCTTTGTATCCTGAATGACAAACGTTCAAATGAAATATCAAGCACTTGCGGTGAGGGGACGAATCTATTTTAAGGAAAATGTGTTTATACAAGCCTCAGTTTGCTAGTTCTTCTTTTCTAAGTTCAAATTAATTTCTCATTCTGTTTGTATTTTTTGGTATGTTCTTTTCAGTACATAAATAAATATTGTATTCTGTAAATAAATAGTGTAACAGTAAGTACCAATCTCTTCATTACATTATTCAACATACACATTCTTATTCTCTCTCCTTACCTTTCATAGTCTCAATTCTGTTATAATATTTGTTTTTTTCTGTAGTATAATTTTTTCCTTGGAATAATTTAAAGATACTTACACTTGTAGATTATCGAAATGAATTTGAATAGCATAACAATATGATCAACATGATAAAAAGGTTAATTTAATTTTGCCGATTTCAGATGCGTCCTTAAGACAAATTTGTTCATTTCTATCATGCTGAACTATTGTTTCGCAGGATAGAACAAATTTTGTCTCGTATGAAAGTAGCATAACAATCAATAGGAGTTCCAATGAACTCGATATAGTATTTTTGCACTCGAAAAATAATATCAGAATTAGAGAGAGAAATGAGATTCAAAACTAGATTGCTTATAATGAAAATGGTTTTTTTTTTCGAAGCAAGGTAAACTTATTAGTGGTGGAAACGAGCCATCCGAGCCGGGCTTGGCTCGTCCCTAAAAGATGGGGCTTAGTCTAAGCTTTAACTCTAGCCATTGTCAATCAAGCCGACTCGCAGGTTAGATCGAACCAAATCTCATTTTTTAGGCTTGGCCCGAGCTCACCACTAGGTATACTATTTATAGACTTATTTGTGAATATTTGAACACTCTACGAGCCTTTTCAAAACAACATTGATTGTTCAGAAAGCTTTCAAAAAATGAACACACAACTCTGTTTATAGTTGAAATAATGCATTTATTAGGTCTATGAACAAACTCCTATTACAGAAAACAAACGTCAATCATAGATGTACCATACAGTTACAGATAGAAAATTTCGTGGAAACAAACAAATGGTTGAAATTTAAATTACCACTAGAAATAATTTCACTAAGTGCCCAAGTCTTTGATTAATTATATTTTTGTCCAAAAAGATATATGTAAGACAAGGACCCACCATCATACGTGTAACGCCCCAAAAATCTTAGAATAAAATCTTATTTGTTTTATATAGTATATTTTTAATATTTTGAAAAGAATGATGACTAAAATGAAATAGGTTTTAAATTCCTATATTATTTGCGCCAAATAATAATGTATCGATAGAATGATAAATGTTGATTTTGATAATGATAATCTTTTTGTGATTTGGATAGAGTTTGACTGCAATCTTAATTTGATAAAGTTTAAAAGTAATCATAATTCTATTTTTTGAAATCGATTCTTATCCAAATTCCTTATATACATCGTTTTATATTCTAATTGTATACAAAGTCAATTAAGAATTTCAACTATAAATACTATAAGAATTCTCATTATTTCAACACAAAAAATAAAGACAGCCATAGTAGAGAGAGAATGAGAGGAAAAAGTATAGAAAAATAGAAGATCATTTAAGTACAAGATTTTATTCTTTCTAACCTTTTAAAAATCAAGGTAAGATATTTCTGTACAAGTTGTTTGTTTCCTTATACTTTTATATTCAGTAATTTTTGAATGAATTGCCAGTAGACTTTCGGATTCTTTATTAAGAGATAAGAGACCCTACTGGAATTTAAGATGACCTAATGTGTGTGTGTAGCTTGGTCACCGATATACTCCATAAGAGAAGAGTGATATGGAGTGTTTATATTATTATTACGTATCTTATTGGGTATTTTTAAATACTCATTCTTACAAAATTTTACATATTAGTTCAGGTCGATTGTGACTGTGATGGGATGGTGATGCGGACTGCCACAAGGAATTGAAGAAATAAAAACATAAAGTTTTTGTCCCTTTAATTTATTAGTTAGTTTTAATTGTTCAAAGACACGTTATTTAATTAGTGATTACGTTATTTCCTTAATGTTACAATTTCCATGTTTAGTTTAAATTTATGAATATTCTAGTTATGTTTTTTTATTAAAGAATATTATTTTATCGTTCCACCTTTGATACAAAGAAAATTGAATTTTTGATAACACTCCAAGGTTTCTGAAATTTTGGGGTGTTACAACTCGCATACGAGCTGAACTAAATCGACTAGACTCTGACACGGACTCAAGCCTGAGCACATACTTTTGTCGTACTGACTCGAGCAAAGCAAACAGACTAAGGCAGCGTGTGCGCATGCTTGGGATCAAATTCAATAACAATTAGTTCCCCCCTCTTCTAAAAACTAGTTGTGCCCCTTGGGGCCTAAACCCAATTGCCAAACTTCTACTATATAAACCATATTAAAGTTTCCAAGATTTCCAAGTTTCAAGTAGGTAACTTAGACAACAAATGTTTCATTCAATTTTAAATGATGTTCGATAAATAAACATATCACATTAATCATCTTACTTAATAGAACATGAATATTCTTGGTCCCGTTAATTTTAGAGTACTGGTCCATTGAAGTTTGAGATCAAGGTTGAACCCATTTAACAATCTACTACACTTCCAACAATTCCCCACATGAATGAAATATATCACCTTTTCCAAAAAAATATAATAGCTATATGAGTTTCAAGTACAAATAAAGGGAAACTATATCAAGATAAGTAGCCATAGATTTTGAACTTTTCTAGTAAAATTTTATCGAATTTACTTGGTCAATCAATAGCATGATGTGATAAGTGTAGTTTCTACACTTATTTTAGGTCCTAAACGATGATATTTTACTGTTCTTTGGATAATATACTACCTATTTTTTTTGTTATATTTCATTTTTAGGTAAAACTCAATGTTTGATGAAGAATTGGAGAAAAGAATGCAAAGATAGCGGAAAAGGGCTCAATTGTATCAAATACAAAGCTCGAGGACTGAAATGAAAATACTTAAAAGTTACTTCGAACCTCACGATGAAGATTTGAGAGTGTTAGACATCAATTGGATGGGAAAAGAAGCCAAAAGGATGAAACATAGTCCAAATATTATCACATATCAACTTCTAGCGGAAAAAGTTATGCTTCGAATTTTCAGGCTAACTTGAGACGCAATTTTGGCATAGGAAATGTTTGAATTGTAAAGCTTATACTTTTGAATATTTGTATCCCACCGAGTTAGCTTTCAAATGCACTTTGAATCACCTCAATCGGATATGAGGATAGAATGTTACGACAAAAATACTGAGAGCTGTTTAGCGGTCGAAAATTAGGCGAGGGCGCGCAAGAGAGGTGCGCGCCGAAGACCAAAAAAGCCTCACCTGAGGCTCCCAAACCTCCAAGGTGCACGCCCTAGGTTGTACTAGATGCGCGTCTCAAGGCTAAAAGGGCAAAATCCATTTTTCCTTATTTTTGTTTTGGTAACAATTCAATGCAATCTTTTTGGCATCCTTTAAATACTAAACTCGACCAGAACGTGAAAGACCTCCATTGAACCTAAAAATCATATATTCTACATATTTTGGAGGCAAAGAATGAGGCGCAATCATCAAGCAAAGGAAAATAATACAAGTGTATTGAAGAATATTCATCCATTTTCAAGATTCAAGCCAAGAAATTAGATTTCTTCACTTTCTTCTTTATTTCTAGATCCGGGTGATGTCTTTTCATTGTTTTTGTATAGTTTAATAATTAGGATGGTTGGCTAGGTTTTTCAATTGTATTGAATGAATGATGCACCCTATTGTTTGTTTATTTTAATTCAAGACAATTAGTTTAATATTTCTTGATTATTCTTGATTGGTTTTGCATTCCCATTAATCTATTTGATTGCTTGATAGGTTTAATATATTTTGAAAAAGAATATTGAATAATAGTGGATTATCGATTGTCTTGAATGCATTAATTTACTAGATTAAGAATTAAGGATTAAATTAAATAGCAATAGGGGAATTCACAATTTCAATACTAACATTTACGTATTAAATAAATACTTTATTTGTTTTCTTAGTTTAGGATTAGTATAGAAAATATGAAAACTATATCTATTGATTTTATTACACTTCGAATTTAATAGTAGCTATTGAACTAAAACTTAGACCCTATTCCTCGTGGGAACAATACTCTTAACTCACAAATTTTATTACTTGTACAACGATTCCGTATGCTTGCGGGTTTCACGCAAACAAGTTTTTAACGTTGTTGTCNGCTTACGAATTTCACGCGAACAAGTTTTTGGCGCAGTTGTCGTTGAATAACGGATTTAATTTTAGTTTAGTTGTTTATACTAAATTCGATTTTTTTTATTTTGTTTTATTATTGATTTTGACTACCCACCATAATCTCTCTTACTTGATAATCTATCCAGGTGCCGTTCAACAGTGTATCCAAGATTCTAATGCGGCATGGTAAAAAGATTTTTGCAATACATAATATTTACATGGACTATATGTAAGATGATATATATTGTGAATTATGCTATGGGGTGCATTATACTGGTTACTGCGTAAATACATACACTGAACCCTATCAGCTCAAACTCCTTCAGTTTAATATTTAAGATATCGAAAACTAGCAATTGACACATCTTTTTATGCCTTTATGCCTGTGGACGAGTGTATCCCTTCTGACACGTATGTGGAATTTGGTCCTTCCATGTTGAACGAGGAGGCAATTGCAAAATACTACACTGATCTTGCCAAGTTAGATAAAAACAAACTGTGTATGGTAGATGGCGTATTCTAGTATGAATTTAAAAGGTGGGGATACAATCCACTCGAGAAGTTTGAAAGAAATATGGATTTAAATTGTGAGTCGACCATTCAACCTGATGAGATATCAATTATGGAAGAGGAGTACAAAGACGACGAAAGATCAATTACAAAGGAACAAAACGAAGAGGAGGTAATTAATGAAGAAGACGTTAACCCACATTCTGTCGAATTCATTGATTACCCAATCATTGAATTTGTAATTAAGCCTGAAGAGAAGGAAGAAGTCTACGTAGTTGAATTCAAATCGGAAGAGATAGGCATATCATATTACATTGGAGAGGGCAGTGTTAAAATTTGTAAAAGCAATGAAGAGTGGAGCAAAGTCAGAAGAGGCTAACTAAGCAAGGCATCAAAAACGTTCTTTAGAATTCCATGATTCCGAAACAACAAAGTCAAGCTAAATGATTTTAAACAAAGCGCTTATTGGGAGGCAACCCAATTTTTCTTCCATTTTATTTATTATGTTTTCTAGTAATAGGATAATTTAGATTAATTTTTATTATTATCTAATTTTAGGAACTCATCATCCATACTACATTTTTCCTTAGGTCTTCGATATGTTAGTTGACTTATTAGATGTTAGAACTAAGTAACATTTGTTACAAAGTTTTGAGCCTTAATGCTTTATTTGATCACATTGTGCAGGAACATGACATCTCGGAACATTGAAAGTTATATTGACCAATGAGTCAACATAAGCAATAAGAAGCCAGACATTGGATTACAAGTCATATCAGGCGAGTATTTTTCTTCCTCATCCCTTTATATGCAGATTTAGAATTTAAGACAATGAGGACAATGTCTATTTTAAATTTGGGGGTGGAAAACATGAGTTTTCATTTTTTTTTATGTGTTTGCGTCATTCTTATGTTTGTGTGTTTTTGTGTGCTTTTATTTCATTAGTTTAGATATAACAAAATTGAAAATTTTAAAAATTTAAAAATATTTTGTTTTTGTGTGCTTGTACTAAGTTGGTATGGCTAGCAATGAAAAATTATATTGAATTGTTAATTGATCTATGAATGGTGAATAAGTTGCATGCTTAGATTAATTTTGCTTTTTCATGTGAAATTTGATATTTATTAAGCACATGAATTAAGTTAAGTATTGTGTAGGAATGAGTTGATTTCATAATTTGATAAATTGAAATAGTTGACCATAGATGCTAAAACTAAGACCACTAAATTTTACATCATTAGACCAAATTTATAATAGTTTTGGGGATTTCACCGTTGTGGGAAAATGAAGAGATAAATGGGGATTCCATATGTGAAATTAAAAATCTTGTGGGGATTGTCTAAAGTCAATAGGATGCAATTGGGTGAAAATCTCAAGTTAGAGGTCGTTTTACTTGGATAGGTGTTTAATAAGGGACATTGCACTAATCAAGGCATAAAAAAACATATTTTATTTGAAAACTTCTCTTCGTAGCCTTTATAACTCGAGTTATTAGGCATGTAAGGGTGTTAAAACTTGTTGCCATAAAGTCAACTGACTTGGGAGTTATCGGCCTAAAGCTTGCTACATGGGTCATTTAGAAAGTTTAAGGAAGAGAATGCTGAAAATAAAGAAAAAATATGTTGAAATAAAAATCGAGGAATAAATAGAAAAAACAAGTGCATGAAACAGAAGACGCGCCAAATGCCTTGGTTAAGTCTCAAGCACTTATTTAAGAAAATTTGACTTTTGATAAGAGATTGTTAGCCTAATTAAGTCCTAGAGATTGAAGCAATCAAACTTAATGGAGAATCCTTATTTATTGACACATTGACTTGCAATTAGTGAGATTTACCTAAACTAGAGAGAGGATGATAGTATAAAATTCAACCTTAGTTCACACACTTGAAAATGGTGAAAATAATAAGTTTGGGGGTGTGTGAATCTTACGAGCGATGAAAGAATATATTTGACCATTTAGGGTCGAGAATTGAAACAACTCATGAATTCATAATGATATGCTTAATTATTCACACACATAGATTTTACATTGGAAAAGTAGATTTTAATTTATGTATTGTGATTTTGAAACTGTGCATAGATCTAATATTATGATTTCAATCTTTAAATAAAAAGTCAGGTTAGCTAGCTAAATTTTCTTGATTTACTTGATTGTCTGGCTACCAATTAGGTAATAAGCAATGTGTGTTTATGTGTTTGTTTAAGTTTTAGTTATGTTTGAGGACAAACAAAGAATCAAGTTTGGAGGTGTGATAAGTGTAGTTTCTACACTTATTCTAGGTCATAAATGCTGATATTTTACTATTCTTCGGATAAAAGACTACCTAATTTGTGTTATATTTCATTTTATAGGTAAAACTCAATGTTTGATGAAGAATTGGAGAAAAGAATGCAAAGATAGCAGAAGAATGCTCAGTTGTATCAAATACAAAGTTTGAGGACTGAAATGAAAATACTCAAAAGTTACTTCAAACCTCACGATGAAGATTTGAGAGTGTTAGACATCAATTGGATGAGGAAAGAATCCAAAGGGATGAAACATAGTCCAACTATTATCACATATCAACTTCCAGCGGAAAAAAGTTATGCTTCGAATTTTCAGGCTGACATTGAGACCTAATTTTAGCATAGGAAATGTTCAAATTGGAAAACTTATACATGGACGATTTGTATCCCTCCGTGCTATCTTTCTAATGCACTTTGAATCACTTCAATCAGATATGAGGAGAGAAAGTTATGACAAAAATACTGAAAGTTGTTCAGCTACCGGAAATTAGGCGAGGCAGGCGCCCTCGCCTACAGGAGAGGCGCGCACCCAAGATCAAAAAAGCCTCACCTGAGGCTCCCAAACCTCCAAGGCGCACGCCCTAGGTTGTACTAGATGCGCGTCTCAAGGATAAAAGGGAAAAATCCGATTTTCCTTATTTTTGTTTTGGTAACAATTCAATGCAATCTTTTTGGCATCCTTTAAATACTAAACTCGACCAGAACATGAAAGACCTCCTTTGAACCTAAAAATCATATATTCTACGTATGCTGGAGGTGAAGAACGAGGTACAATCATCAACCAAAGGAAAATTATACAAGATTATTGAAGAATATTCATCCATTTTCAAGATTCAAGCCAAGAAATTGGATTTCTCCACTTTCTTCATTATTTCTTGATCTGGGTGATGTCTTTTCATTATTTTTTGTAGTTTAATAATTAGGATGGTTGGCTAGGTTTTTCAATTGTATTGGATGAATGATGCACCCTATTGTTTGTTTATTTTAATCCAAGACGATTAGTTTAGTATTTCTTGATTATTCTTGATTGGTTTTGCATTCCCATTAAGCTATTTGATTGCTTGATCACCAATTAGATAGTAAGTTGCTTGTTGTAGTGTAGGAACACTCACAATAAGTCTAAAACGTGACAAAATCAACATATGGACAATAGGTATTAGGAATAACATCTATGACATGTGCAATCATGTGCGATAAAATCATGTGATTCAATGCATGTTTTTCATATGAATTCGGATTAGGAATATGATTGAATCGTGTTAAACATAGGTTTAATATATTTTGAAAAAGAATATTGAATAATAGTGGATTATCGATTGTCTTGAATGCACGAATTTACTAAATGTAGAATTAAGAATTAAATTAAATAGCAATTGCGGGATTCACAATTCCAATACAAACATTCACGTATTAAATACATACTTTATTTGTTTTCTTAGTTTAGGATTAGTATAGAAAATATGCAAACTATATCTTTTGAATTTATTACACTTCGAGTTTAATAGTAGCTATTGAACTAAAAATTAGACTTTATTCCTCGTGGGAACGATACTCTTAACTCACAAATCATATTACTTGTACAACGATCCCGTACGCTTACGGGTTTCACGCGAACAAGATGCTTTGATCAATTAGTCATTCGTGTAAACCTTTAAAATTGAAGTTGCACGATTCTCTTCGAATAAAATTGGTTCTGATGTTTGTCCATTTTGGCAATGGACACCTTCGGTTCATGAGTGTTTTTAGAGAATTCATCTTCAAATCATTCTCGTAGAAACGATTCATTTTCACTCACATATGTGATCTCCATATTGAACAATGTGTTATACTCCACTTGAACGAATCAAGATATAAACATCATTAAAATCATAACTTAATGTATTTTGTGACATTTAAAATCTATCTCATTATAGAAATGTATAGGAATAATAAATCTCCCCAGTGCATACTGAGTTCTCTATAGTTGGTGTCCAATTGAACCTAGATATTGGGATCTCCAATAAACTAGATTGGGTTTCACCATGGAAACTCTTGGTTGGTTTATCGTTTTAAACCCTATCATCCTCGATGAACTTTTGATTTGCTCTCTTATAAAACCTTTAGCTAGTGAATCCACTATATTCTCTTTTGATTTTACATAATCTATAAAGATGATACAAGTTGAGAACAACTATCTAACGATGTTGTGTCTGTAATACCCCAAATTTCAAGTCCGAATCGCTAACTAACATGAATTCTTAGGATTTTAGGTTTTTTAAAAGAACGATTAAATTAAATATTTTTAACAAACCTATTCTCTCCGACCTCGAACCTTACACTATAATATTCGTGCGTATTTGGATTACCAGTTGAATTCGAATTATTGTGAAATTCATACAATATCTAAAAATCACATATTAAAATTTTTGAAGTTATTCAACAAGGTTTAACCACTTAATAAATTGTTCAAACTCATGCTACCAACTACTCTTGGATACAATTGTTAAAGTGCACGAGAATTGTCATAAGTTTTTATACCAACCTCCAAATGACTTGATTCTAAAGTCCATGGCATAGGATTCATAGGGCTATCAAATCCCTTTGATCTTGTTCAAAAACTCAAACCCATGTTGAAAAAAAATAGTTTAGGTAGAAAGCTGAATTTTTACTCTTTATAAGCATAAAGTTTAGTCTTTTAGCAACTTAAATTAACTTCATACGTAAAATAATTCTTCAGATGTGACTAACTACACAAATGAACCATCTTTCTCTCCAAGTCCTCTGCAATCAATCCATGTGAATTCCACTTCCTAGACTTTTTTTTTTAAAAAAAAAAATTTGAAAAATTGTCAATATAGAAAGTGTGAGCATTAAGCTCAGTAGTACTTAAGTCTCTCTTAAGGGAATGTCATGTATACAATTCTTAGGGATGCGATGAAAACTCGTGAGGGGTAAGATAGGCCGTGGCTTTCCCAGAGCGGAAGTATGTAAGTAAACGACTTGGGCATATAGATTGGATCATTACATCAACCTCTCATAGCTTCAAGAATTCCAATTCGAATCACAAGCATACATGTGTGCATATCATGAAGAAAAATGATAAATAATTGGCACTACTTTATGTTGGAGGCACTAAAATTTAACTTCAATCGTATGTGGGTTTCAAGATGTTCAGCGGGTTCCTGGGCCATGACAAATAGCTGGCCAAACTCTTGATATGAATTGAAAAATCATTTGCCTTGAATTATCAAACTTGTAGTAATACTTCTTGTAAATAATCTAAAACTAACACAAATTTTAGAGAAAGGTATAATTCAAAATTTGGGAAATGTAAGGTTAAAAATTGACATTCCTCTTCTCGTAACCTCCATTTTTAGTGAAAAATTTATTAAAATGGTTATATAATAATAAATCTTGTTAAGTTAAGCCTTTAAGTGAAAATTTGAAGCGTTTAAAACCCAAAAATAATTCTTATACTTTTTTTTAGAAAAACATCTACCAGGTGAAAATGGAGAAAAATGAATGTGATTTATAACCTATTTTCATGAATGTTCATTAATAAGAAACTTATTACCTCCAATTAATTTGACATAATTTTGCATTAATATGAAAAATTGAGTTGTAACTCCAAAAATGTCTTTATAAAAATATTTTGTAGAAACATTGTGATTCGAGATTGGGTTGCCTATATCAAATGCCATGTAGATGACACATAGGCAACCTAATTAACTTAATGTCTTGAATATTTAAGCTTTTAAATAACTTATACCTTGAGCTTTCATTATTTTAAATGGATTGAGCCTCCAAAACTCGTTTGTTAAATGGGCTACACTAACCAAATTAAGAATATAAAATTCAGGACTTTAAATCGTTCACACCTTAAAAAATCTCGTCATTGAAATTACCTTAACAAAAACGAACAAAGTCGAATTATTGACTTCGATTTTTTGCTTCTATTTCCCAAGCAACCTCCTCTATTCTGTGATATCATGAACTTGCCCAATGAAATATCTTCATAAGATAGGTCTTTCTGAACATCTAATATTTGATAATTCACAACATGACTTGGATTGTGCACATATTTTCTTATCATAGACATGTGAAAAGCATTGTGCACAACAGTAAGTTTGGATGGTAGAGCTAATTCGAAGGTATATTGATTATGTTTTTATTGGTACAGA
>CAIGRF010066440.1:0-17988 GCA_903798235.1 Fraxinus ornus
AAGGTTGAACTCTAGGAATGATATGAAATGATATGGAGAATGTAAAGACTTGTTTCTCTCAATGTTCAACTAGTATTTTTTTGAATGGTGGTGTCTACATATATAGTGAAGAGGTTTTGGGTAGCATGAGCCAGATAAAAAACCTTAAAAAACGTAAATTAGGTTTTCTTGGGATACAATGTCGCTCGAGCGAGAGCTCGACAAGCGATCGACGGTGTGTTGCTCGAGCGAAGACCAGGCGACAGTCAACAGGCGGGCAATGCAGCTTCTGTTTTTACCGCTCGAGCATCAGCTGGGCGATAGGCTAGAAAAAATTCGGCAACTTTTATTCATTTGTTCCATATTCGAACCCTAGGATTTCTAACATACTACTTGACACTTTGACTTTTAAAAACTCTTTTACAACAATAGTTTTGTCAAAAGATTGCTTGCAACTTTAAAACCTAACAAATAATAATAACTCAAAGATGCAGTTGATAGCATGCACAAACATAATCAATGATCAGTAAACTATCTCACATACTCAGTTCAAGTCTAAATGGAGTAAATTGTATAAGTGAGTCATGTGTGTTAAGTATCACTAATTCTTTGTAATCAAGACTTCAAACCTTATATTTGTGAGAAATGACATGTTAAACATCACTATTAAATAAGTTTATCCTCTACTAATGAAAGTCAAACCAATAATGCATATTAGGACCTTTAAATTAAGCTTATTTCGTTTCGAAAATTATTCTTTTCTCCACCTAATTTTGAGCATATATACATTTTCACACAATTTATATTTTTCTTTTTAAGCTCATAATTTTTTTCTTCAATTTTTCACATTTTATGTGCAGACTCTTCTTTATTAAGCGATTAAGATGACCATATAACAAGTTTTGAGCTGATGACTCCAAGTCAGCTGGCCATAGGGCATCAGGTTATGAAAAAACCCCTCAAAATTAATTAGTCGAGTCAAATAAGATTTGAAAAAGAGTATAAGATGAAACATTTTTTTATTTAAGGGGATATACTCGAGTTTAGGTCTACTAAATTAAGGTCAATATATGTTCAATGTCACATTTTCAACGGATGACGGCCATCCCAAATCTCATACACGCAGTCAGACTTACTCACAAGATCATAGTGTGTGCAATGCAGGTGGTATATGAATAAACAAATACTAAGTACTCTATATCAACCTAAACAAAGTAATAGAAATTATGCTACATCGCATCAATTAAACTCATACTTGTTCACAACATGGATGTTCAAGTAAATCATATATCATGCTGTAATAAAGAATTTTCCCTCTAATTTTTTTTTCTCAATTTTTTATTTAAAAAATCACTACCTAAAAAGTAAAATAAAATAAAAAATGAAATGCATGCAATAATGAATGAATCAATTAAAAAGTATAAGCATACATCAAAAGTGCCTAATCAATTAGGTATATAAGCGCTCTTACTTTTAAGAACACTGTGATCAATTTCTAATTTTTTCATATCACTTTTTTTTACCCTAGCCTAACTAGTGGAAGGCTTATCCCAAGTCAACCCAATCATAAACTTGGTCAAATGACTCACTTGATTAGTAAGGAAGTTAATTTGGCCATCAAAATCCTGATTTCTAACTATATTGAAATTCTGATTTCTATTTCTATTCAGGAATTTATGACACCGAGGCCTTATATGTCCTAACTCACCACAATTGAAACATGTAGGGATAAACATAGGTCCAAAGTTATGTGGTCGCTGATATCTATTCCTAGGTTGGTAAGTCCTACGATGTCTAGTAGGCTTTTGTCCTACGATACCCTTGTTCTTGAGTTCAGGATTATGAGTACATGTAGACTTGTTGATGGCAAGGATAAAAATGGTTTTAGAAGTACTAGCCATATTATGATTGGTCTAATTATATCTTAGACCATGCATATTCCCAACGGGCTTGTTCAACCTCAAAAGACTGTCCAATTTTTGAGATCTACCAGAGAAAGCAAAAAGTTGAGACTTGGAATCTTCAAGTTCAATCAAATAGTTCTTAACCTGGATTTCTAATTTCTCATTTTCAATGGTTAGCTCACTCAAATTTTTGGTAGAATCCTGAAGATCAACTATGAGTTTTTCTCTTCCTTTATCTCAAGTTCATTAACCTTCCTCAATGCGGCTTTATTGACTTTCTTTGTCTTAAGATTCTCATCAAATAACTTTTGATAAGCATCATTTATCTCATCATCATCTTCAAAATCTTCCTCAGTTTTTTCACCACTATCTACTTCCTCAACCTTCTCATTATCCATACATATTCACTTTTAATCCTAGCAGTGAAGCCCAAAAACCTCCTTTCATCTTCACTGTTAGAGGTATCACTCTAAACACTTGAATTTGATTCATCATCAGTTAGAGATATCACCAATGCCTTACCCTTTTCCTTTATTTAAGTTCTTTTTATAGTTAGGACATTCATTCCTATAGTGACCAAAATCTTGACACTTATTACATCTAACTTAATGAGATTTCTTACTAGAACTTCTAGCATTCTTCTTCTCTTGAAGTTTTCTCCTATTCTTGAGAAATTTTTGGAATTTCTTTACAAAATAAGCCATCTCATCATCCGTAAGGGTCTCAGTGCCAATAGACTCATACTCATATTCTTTAATGTAGTTCAAGGCTATAGATTTAACCTTCTTCGGTTGAGATATGGTGAGTTTATATGTTTGAAGGGATCTTACAAGTTCTTGTATTTTATCAGTATCTAAGTCCTTGCTCTCTTCAATCGCAGTAATCTTGGGTCTAAACCTCTCAGGTAAGGATTTAAAGACTTTTCGAACAATTTTAGACTCGGAGATTTTTTCACCAAGATTGAAACTAGAATTCACTACGTCATTCAGCTTCGTATAGAATTCATCAAACGATTCATCATCCTTCATTCTAATTCTTCAAACCTAGTGGTTAACATCTATAGATTGGAGTTCTTAATAGTTTTGGTTCCGTCGTGTATGGTCTCTAAAATATTCCAAACTTCTTTGACACTCTCCTAAATTCTTCAGCAGACACAGCCATAAATAGGGCATGAAGCCCTTTACTATTCCAGTTGCACTCAGCTAGTTCATCATTGGTCTAAAGAGAAATGTCAGTTGGGGTAACCACACCTGAAACAGTAGAGGAATGGACGGTCCAACCATTTTGCACACTAACTCAAATCTGCTCATCTAGAGACTTAAAAAATGCTCTCATCCTAACCTTTCAATATGTATAATTGCTTCCGCCAAAAAAGGAAGGTACGAAAAGAGAGTGACTTATCTAGATTAAATATGGGTCAGGAATCGAAATAAGACTTGATACCACTTGTTAGTTACTAATTCGACCCTAATGCGGAATTAAAATCAACAATTAATAAGAAACAAGTCACTTTTAATTGTTTCTAGATGGTTAGTCAATCAATTCAATTTTCCTATGGTTTGAATGCCTCAGTTATATAGAAAGAAGTAAATAACACAAAAGCCCTCTTGGATTGCATGCTCCTGCACCAACTTCTGGCCTTCTAAATTTGTCTATCTTCTGTGGATTAATAAGAACTCCTTGTTCTCCAACAACTAGAAACTCCGATCACTTTCTTGATCTTCAGAACTCCGACAGATGTTATGGAAGTAAGTGCTGTGGTGTTTGGTTTATGTGAGGATGAAGTTTTTCAAATCAATGATCCAATCAATAAGAAGGTTGAACTCTAGGAATGATATGGAGGATGTAAACTCTTGTTTCTCTCAATGTTCAACTTGTATTTTTCGAATGGTGGCGTCCATATATATAGTGAAGAGGTTTTGGGTAGCATGGGTAAGATAAAAACCTTGAAAAATGTGAATGAGGTTTTCTCAAGATATATCGTCGCTCGAGCGAGAGCTCAGGGACAGACGAGCGACAGTGTGTCAATCGAGCGATGTCCAAGCGATAGACGGGTGATGCAGTTTCTATTTTTACCGCTCGAGCATTAGTTGAGCGATAAGCTAACAAAAATGCGGTGACTTTTATTTATTTGTTCCATACTTATACCCTAGGACTTCTAACTTACTACTTGACACTTTGACTTTTGAACTCTTTTACGACAATAGTTTTGTCAAAAGATTGCCAACAACTTTCTAACACTTTTTGAAGCTAAAATCAACGAATCTCGGACGTATCCTAACTTGTGGTCTAATTCTTCTACTGATGCTCAACTCAAGCTCTAACACATAATGTTCGAATTTGGGTATGATCCAAGTTCTTTGTTGAAAATAATTGAGAGCTCTAATTAAAGTCACATTAAGAATTCTATTGGAATCAATTGTTAAATCCTAATTAAGTTTACTTGGTGAATTTTAATTGAAATTCTACTTAGAAGATCATTGGGAGTAGGAATTTGTGTTAGACTTGAAGAAGATATTGGGATGAAGAAAATCAAGATTTTTGGGGTAAAGAACCCGAAAGCGGGCGCCATGACACCACGGTAATTTTGGCTTGGCACTATGGATGTGGCGCCGCCTACTTGTTCACCTCTTGCACAATTTTTCTATCATTTTTCGTTTTGGACTCCCTTTTTTGGCATTCCTCTTCACCTACAACCTACTATGAGAATTTGGACGTCCCCTATTTGTTGCATATATATTTTTAGTTCTTCATTATATTTTAGATCAAGTTAGAAGATGTCGACAAATCATAAACACATAATTTTTGTATTCTTTCTCCATATTATAATAAAATCTTCATTATCTACAAAATTACATCGTTCTTGTGATCTTTACTTCATATTGTGGCTTAATCTCTTATCATTTCATAACAAACAGGTATTAAAGCATTCCAATTTTCGTAACATGAAATATCAATTGTTGGTTGACTCCTTAATTATATGGATTCACGTCTCCCACATTACTGTTTCTAGTGTTCCTAATGATTTTGCAAGCATTTCTTGCTTTCTTCCCTTTTGGTCTAAACCCCATTTCATCGATTATTTCGATTTCATTTTCCCATCTTTGATCTTCTTTAGTCGACTTCAATTTTTTTTTTTGTTTGTTTGTTACTTTACGTTTCAATAATTTCGGATTTTTTTTTAGGGTTCAATTGTTTAGAAGTCACAATAGCCTGCTGATCAAGGCAAGTAATTTTTTAAATCATTGCAACAATATGGTCAGCTAGATTTTTCTTGACTTGTCTTCATTGTTTCAATGTGACAGATATTTATTTGGATTGGACAAGATAACGAACAAAATACTCGTTCATGCAGTCTTGTGCTCAAAAAGATATACAAAGTTTGGTCCAAGTATAAACCATAGGGCAAATATATGTACTTTGAGAGTGGGGAGACGAGGTATAGTGAGTATTATATTTTCGAATACACGAAGGGAAGTTGGTTCAAATTTTGTTGCTTGGCTCTAAGTTGAAGTCAGTCGATACTTTGAACCTTACTAGGCTGCCAGACCTGATAACCCCCTCACAATGGGGGCAAAATTTTCTGCCTTTTTCAATTTATATGGGTCTCTCGTCGATCTCATCACATGTGAAAGGATAATTGTAAACTAGTTTAATTGTATCACTTTTCACAGTAACCAAAGTATGCCCTCATTCAATTGGAGGAATTTGGTCAAATAAAGACTTTGTAATTTTCTAGGGCGTAACAATGAAGTTGGATACCCTATTGATTGTAAATTGCTTTAATTATTCAATGACATTAAGATCTTCATTTCATCAAGGTTTTTTATAGCTCAAATTATTTTGTAGATTGAATTTTACTCGATAGATTGAATAATTTCGTTGCTTAATGGATAAGACTTGTCATATTTACGATAAGAACTGATTATTGAAGACTCATTTAAATTTAAGAAGTTTAGACCGGAATCAGATCTCAATATACTTTTTGAAATAAATTTAATTTCAACAAAAAAAAATAATCTATTATTATTACATTTATATTGTAAATATAATAGTATTTATGAATGACTTTTATATCTCTCGAGCCCTAGTCATTATGATTGTTGTATCCTTGTTGTCTTAGTTTGGATTAATGCTATTTAACTCGGATTACAATTTCAATCAATGTGGCATTAATATGGTATTAAATGATATCTGACATTAAATAAGCCATTTAATATCATATTTCATTTAGCTTATCATCTCGTGCCCTTAGAGTGGAATTGTATTATTGTAATCATAGTGGGATTACACAACATCACTCATAAATATGGGATTTTGATTCCTAATAAAACACAAGGATTATGCGACGCATACCGAACTTTTTACATGTGTAAAAAGTTCTGTACAAATATATTTTTCCAAAACATAAGTCCATTGACTTTTCTTATTCTTCTCTCTATTTCTCTCTAGTTTATAAAACATTATCAGCATGAGTATCTGAAAATCAAAATGAATTAATTAAAATAATAATTTTTATTGGTATAATTATTTGTCATGTGTATCACGTAAATATAATCGGATTATTCTTGTTGTACATAATTTTCTATATAATCTTTTATCGAATCAACAAGTGACGGTCCTCTATTGGGAAAGTGCCTGGGGGGCACCACTTGTCGATTCGACATTTCATTATGAAGAAAATTAAGTACATGTAATTTGATCTAAATATAATCACCATTAGCAGCACCCAGTTCTGAAAGTTTGTAGCCGTACTCAATTCGGTAATTTCTAGCCGCACTAAAAGAGAATTATTTCTTCACCGATGCATATCAGAAATAATTTTTTATTGTATGGATAATGATGTTGAATGGGGTTAGGTGATGGAGTTTTTGATAAGTGTTGTGTTGACAATATCTGTATAATATTTTTTTTTCTTTTTAAATTATTTAATAAAATGTTGACACATGTCTCCCCGTTCTTAAACCCTATCACTCATCCTCTTAGTGCAGCAAAACTCTTGTTTGAAATACTGCATACGTATGTCTGCTTGAACGAGTCAAGAGTTTTTCATGATGTGCATCTTTGAATGTAAATAATGATGTGACACAATTATTTTGAATATTCTTTACGTGTCTATCAAACTATCAAACAAAGTCATTAGTCACGTCACATTTTTTTATTTTTTTTTTTGTTTCATAATTGTCGTTCATTTAATTATCTCATTCATTTTCTTTTTAATACGAGTATAATTTATAAATTTAGTACTCATATATATGTCTATTATAAAATATTGTTACTCGTGAAATAGTACAATATTATTGATGTTTTAGTTAAATTTTATTTAATTATGAACATATATTATGTTTTTACTCTTATCCCGAATTAGCACACTATTATTAATATTTTAGTTAGATTTTACTTGCTCCTGAAAAGCATAATTAATAAAATAAATTGTATTTTAACTCCTAAAAATAAATTGTTATACAATTTATTATTTCAAATAATAATATATTATTACTCTTGAAGAGCGTGGCATTACGATTCCAATATTCCAATTTTTTTTTGAAGAAACGATAATAAAATATAACGTGCTCTCAAAGTAGTAAATGTCTCAAAAAATATATCATATGTGTAATTTAT
Source organism: Fraxinus ornus (assembly GCA_903798235.1). Classification (NCBI taxonomy): domain Eukaryota; kingdom Viridiplantae; phylum Streptophyta; class Magnoliopsida; order Lamiales; family Oleaceae; genus Fraxinus; species Fraxinus ornus. The sequence continues at coordinate 7,506 of CAIGRF010066440.1, forward strand.
GAGTTTTTTGTTTATTCATGAAAGAAATCATATGGATAATGTCGGTGAAGAAATTGATTAGTTTAATCTTCACTGGCTAAAACAGTGACCGCCTCTATATTTCTGAAAATTAATTAATGTGATATATGGGACCCTATCATCCTTTATGTTTATCATCTAGATATTATTTGTATCTAATTGATTTGATACATATACTACATTATTGCATGGTGTTCGCAGTCTAAAATTTGCGAAATTACTACTCAAATTTTAAATTGTGAGCTTTATTTTCAGATTATACAATCAAGACGGTGTGTAATGTCAATGATAGCAATAAATCTCAACATTTTAATAAGTTTTAGTTGGGACATCAAAAAATGGTTTAACAATATTCAAATACCTCCAATTAATTTAATTGAGAATAAGTTACTTCTCATTTTTATTAAGGGAACACTATTACATATTATGCCAACATCATAATTCTTTCTAGTTTCTATTATAATCATAATTTTCCCATCAAATTATTTTGAGTACAATATATGTAAATTGATCACCACAATGCATTGAGATGGAAAGTAAAGAATGATGAGAATAAATGGATAGTTTGAACCCTTATACAATATCTCAAACACTAACGGGTGATATTTTATAAGCAGTTTTCTGATTATCAATTTGACTGGACATTCTCTCAGCATTAGGGGGAAGAATTAAGAAAGGGAAAATAATATACAAATGCATCATTATCTAAATCGCGAAATTTAATTCAAACTAGAAGTTCGAAAGATCATTTATTTATGTGCATTTACTGACCAAAAATATCAACAATATCTCATACGTCAGCTTTAAATGCTCCAACTCTAACTAACGTCCTGGAGGATAATTAATTAATAAATATTATATTTGATAAATTTATGGCTGAAGTGTGTGATGTTCGATTCTAATATAAAAATCTCCAAATAAAAATTGAGCATTTAGCAAAAATGGCCACATTAGGGAGGCATATACTATTGATGAATATTTAGACATAACAAATTATAAAATCTCATAAGAGATTCAAGTACCTGAAATAAAAAAAAAAATTGAGATATTTAAGTAAGTTATGTCATTGTGTTAAAAGAAATAAAATAGAAAAAGAAAAGGTTGTCGACAATACTTTTACACATGATGTACGGCGTCATATTATAAACAGCGAAGTGGAAATAAATTCGTTGAAATATATCGATTGAAGTAAGAATTGGCCAAATAAAATGACGCGATCATACTAAAATTGAATTTAGTAGAAAAGCCTAAAACTTCTAGACGTGATCCTAGTAAAATTAAATTTACTAGAGAATCTTGAAGTTTTTGGATCTACAGTCTGAACACCTAAAAGTGTATACTTATGCGAAATGAAAGTGGAAAAGTGAAGTCATAATATGAAATGTATGACTCTTTACATAATGAATTTTACAAAAACTTGTATAAATAGATAAATTATCGTGTGGTAAATATAATCACAAGCCTCTATTTCATTAATGTGACAATGCATGAAATTTGATATGCATGTAATAAATGTGATTATAGACAATTTATTTTATATGATTTTATACTATGTTGGAAAGATTTAATATGCCCGAAGCACATAATTCAGGCAATATTATCATGAGGGGGAGTGAATCCTATTGTACTATTTTTCACTTGATCGATATTTTATCCCATTGGATTTTCCAGGCAAGATTTTTAATGAAACAACTTTTGTGGTGTACTTAAAAAAATAATATATTCTTTTTCTTTCATTAGAGTTTTTCCTAATAAGGTCTTAACGAATCATATTCTTTGGGTAATGAATGTTTATAACCTAAAAGTCATTTACCTTTGATATGTATGAGACTCCTGAATAGGTCAACAAGAGCTATTTTCGGATTTTCATGTTATTACATTGTCAAATGTTGATAAATATCTCATATGAAGACGGTGTTATTCAAAAACTATATTAGACAATATGAAAGACACTTCACCAAAAATCACAATATTGAAGACATTGACATAAAAGACAATAATGAATTGATACAAGAAATGAAATCAAGGGAGCAACCGTACTCTTTTTTTTTTTTCAATCAAATTTTGTCCCACTGAACTTTCTTGACAAGATTTTAACAATGTAACATTTTATTACTCCAAATTATTTGTACTCCTTTTTCATTTGTTGACATTTTTGTCCAATCGATTTTTTGCCAAATAATATTTCAATGAGAGTGTTTTAAATATAGTAGTATTTATGAATGTTTTTTATACCCTTGTAGCCTTAGTTATTATGATTGTTATATCCTTTTTAACTCTAATTCTTCCTTATAAATATAGAACTTTGACTATTAATAAAACACACAAGTCTGTTGACTTTCTCATTCTTCTTTCTTTTTCTCCGTGGTTTATAACAGTTTATAAATATTTTAATTTCAAACATCAAAAAAGGGGACTGGATTGTGCGTGCTTCCTCAGATTCCAAACTTATTTCTTCAGAGCCACATGCCTATTTGGGCCTCCATTAAATTGTAATATTCACTGAAAGCCCAATTTTAAATTGGCCGTTTCTTAACCCATCACCGAGGGCCCATACTCCACTTTTGAGTTTATTTGATTATGCTACATGTATATAATTGTTTATATACACATGATGTCGTAATATATGATTGGATCGGAATTTTTTCAACAAAAAAAAATTCCTCTCACATTATCTGTATGTAAATTACTATGTAACTTTTTTATGTAGAAGTAGTATTATTCCAATTTCCTTTACCGTGTTCATGATATTATCTGTTAGCCCCTATTTAGAGTTTGTTTGGTAGAACTCAAAGGTCAATTAAAATTGAAAATATAGACGTTATTGGGTCTCACTCGTCTAATAAAAGTCAACAATAACAGTTAATTTTTCAATTTTAATCATATTTTAATCTCTACCAAACACACTCTTAATGTGGTTAAAAATCAAGATTTTAGTAAATTAAATTTTGATAAAAATTGATGGAATCTACGTTTAAAAAGTTGTGAATCCTATGAATTGTGTAATTAAAACTAAATGTTATTTTGAATTGAGTTTTAATCCAACTTTTTTCCAAAAAAAAAAAAAAAACCCGAGCCGGGCTTAATATTATTTTACTCATGGTAAGAACTAAGAAGAAAGTGCATGAAAGAGAATCTGGTAATAGAAGACCCGTGAACAAAAGAATGGGCCCATATAGATATTCTTTCATATTACTCAATTGCAAACAAAATTATTGTAATAAAAAAGTTGAAATTTCAGAGATATGGCAATCATAACTTCTCCAGTGTTTTTAGTCCTAACATTTAGGGTTTGTTTGGAGCGTCTATTTGAAAATTATTTTCTTCAAATTCAATTTTAATTACACATTCTATTCATGAAAGAATTTAAAACGTGAACCCACAACTTTTTTTTTTTTTACTCTTAATCATACATTCTCTTAAAAAAATCATTTTTCACTTTAAATAATCTCTGCCAAACAAACACTTAGAATAAAGGCCGTAAATTTTTTTCAAAAAATATGAATTTGATAAATTAATTGTAATTACAAATATGTGGTTGTAATTAATATTTGATTTTGACTAAATTTATAAATCATTTATAAGAGTTTGGGGTCTATATTTTAAATTCTCGTCAATTTGCAATTCATTTATTTGTTAAAATGGAGTTTCGAGATTCAATATATGTTATTGTTAAAAGTAAAGTTTAAATGATCATAAACGTATATTTTTCTTTAATAATTTACATTTTAAAATCAACTGATTCAATAGGATCAACTCTCGCGATCCCCCATTTAATGAAATTTTGCTCATGGTGTGTTATGCTTTGATACCATTGTCAATCGAGCACAATTTTACACGTGACGCTAAGGATAAAATCATAAGTTGATATATGTTTATAAAGTGAGGTGGATTGTACACACAAGAAAATAGAAAGCAAAAATCTTGATTTTGTTATCTTTCACTCGTGCCAATTTTTTTTCATGACATATACTTCATATGCAAACTAGACACGGTGCCAAATAAATGCTTCACATAAATTTCTTTCTTAATTGTAAAAATATTGAATATGAATAAAGAGAAGATACATACAATTTATGTCCTCGTCAATGTCCCAAATGTGTCGTGAATCTTGACTTCAATTTCCATCTCATAATGTGTACATAGTTTTTGTCAACTCAATTTAAGTGTATTATCTTATGAGTATCATGATATGTTTCCTTTTTACTGCAAAAGGTAACGTGTGAAACATCAACCTCATCTTATCTCCCAAAAAAATAATAAAAGAACATGAATATTCTCAAATAAAAAGCTATACCCCAAGTGGTTCACTTGATAAAAAAGAAAAAAAAACATAGGATTCTTAAGGATAAATAGGCATGTTCGGTGTGGCTTAAAAGCCAATTAAAATTGAAAATATAGCCGTTGTTGGATCTCACCCGTCTAATAAAAGTCAACAATAACGACTAGTTTTTCAATTTTAATCTCTACCGAACACGCCCATATTATTGAATGCACTCTCTTCAATATTCTCAAATACTTTTTAAACATAATTTTATCTTCAATGCGCCCTTTTCTCATCTTAAATTTCATTGTCGTCTAAGAATGTCACCGTGCTTCGTCTATCTATGCCTTTGAATTTAGGTTTGGAATATGAAAAAGAAGGGGACATTAGAAATCCCTATGGTGGAGTTTGGGTATGGAACTTTCACTATATGTTAGTGAGAGAAATATCAAGCACACCACAAAAAGAAAAGATAAACGAAGGGAAAAACCATCTTCAAATAATTAAAAAAATATATATTAAGATTTTCAAAATCCAATGTATGTACTATAGATTTCACTTTGTGAATGGCATGTGAACATTAATTTTTGACTCTATTCCATCGACACAATTAGTGTCATCAAGAATATAAGAACTTTGGCATCCCTTAGCTCAATCATTATCTGCCTCAAATAAGATAACTCCATAGATGAAAAGAAAATAATTACGACTTTTGTTGTAATAGATGACTCAAATAAATGATAAGACATAAATAAGTAAATTTATTATCACTTAAAAAGTTTAAATTTCTGCATGTCTTGTGTTTGAATGTTGTAAATACTGTCATCAATGTCAAAAGTCCATGTGTCGAGCTTTTAACCCAAAATAATTTAAGCCTATGTTTGTTTCTGATTAAAATCTGATTTTAATTTCAAGTAAAGTCAACAATTAATTTTAACCACACATTTTATGAGGTCCACAACTTTTCAACCACGCATTTCATCAAAATCTACAAAAAATCTGATTTTAATCTACAACAAACAGATGCTAAATCTGCACACACTTTAAAGTTAAATTTCTAGAACTTTTTTATAAGTTACTTATAATTCAATTATATAGCAGTTGTTACTATCAGTTAATACATTGCTTTGCCTTTAGGCTTTACCACCATTTATATAGCTTTTTAAATTTCTCAATCTCTCAAGCCTACTGCTTAGAATTTCTTCCATTTAATAATATAATCCCATTCAAATCATAACCCCCTTTTAGGATTTGGGTGTTTCATAATAGGAATAAAGTAAAAGATAGAAAGTTCTTAAAAGAATGAATTCATCTTTCACCAATATTGCTCGAGTAGCAAGTAACTTCCAATCTTTGAAAATGAGCAACTTGATCTTCAATCTTACATTATAGTTGCAAAGTCAGTTTGTGATGATGAAAATTGTCCAAAATATTTTTAAAATCAGCACGTGTGATTGGGGACCAATTTTGCATCTAAAAGAAAAAGTTGAGGACTAACTTGCTTACTTGGAAAATATTTGCTACTCGAGGAATAAGTTGGGGTCCAATGGAACAATTTTCATTGAAATAAATAATTAGAATGTATGCCTGATAAATTCTATAAAAGTAGGGTTGGGAGGATTCTTTATTTCTTTTTTTGTTCTTTCCTTAAGTAGGAAACTATTTTCGTGGTTCTTAGCTTTTTCTTGCCATTTCTCTTATGGATATATTTTGCATATTTTTTTTTTATAAATACTTGAATATGCCACCCCCTTTCTACTTTAGTCTGCAAGTGTAATCATCACGTTCATGCAGCCGTTTCTTCCTACTGATAATTTCTTCATACTGTTCTCTTTATTTACACATATAGACAGGCTGATAGATTCAAAAGGAGAGATAATTATTGGGTAGTGGGGAGGTGTTATAGAAATTAAAAACCATTCTATTTTCTGCTTTCTTTTTTCATATTTCTGATTGCATGGAGGGTACGAGAGAGTTTGGAAAAGAGATATCTCAATTATTTATGTAGAGTTTCTCAGACAAGTAATCATCATCATAATCTATTCACGAGTTTGAAATGAAAAGCATGACACGACTGATGTTCAGAATGATTACGCTAGCGTTTTGAAAATTTTCAACTTTAGTTATATATTCTAAAGCAGGGATTAGCTATTTCTGCAGGGCTGTGTTTTTGTAGTTCGAGGGTATATAATTCAAGAATCTAAAGTTGGATTGTTGAATTATCAGTAGACATGTTTCCTTCTGTCATGTCCAACTCTACTAATTCTAAGTCTGAGGAAGCTAGTATTTCTTCTGGCCCTAGGGTTCATGACTATGGTAGCTTGAATTCAGTGCTACTAAAAACCCACAGTATTGTTCCAAATCAGCCACAGAAAATCAAGAAGAAGAGAAACCTCCCTGGAAATCCAGGTAAATTTTATTGGATTACTTAATTAATTATTTATCATATTTAGTACTTAAAAACTTGTACATTTCTTCTCCAATTATAGTTAAAACTTGTAACGGCAAGTGGTCGACGTCTATGTGTGTGCTACGTTTGTTTTCGATTTTCATTTTATTTCTTATGCTTCTTGTAAGAGGAATTAGGGCTTAATCCTTATTTTTATGTACAACATGGTGGCGTAGATCCTGATGCTGAAGTGATTGCACTATCTCCAAAAACCCTTTTGGCTACCAACAGATTTGTTTGTGAGATCTGCAACAAGGGTTTTCAGAGAGATCAAAACCTTCAACTCCACAGAAGAGGGCACAATCTTCCATGGAAATTGAAGCAAAGAAGCAGCACAGATAACAGAAAAAGAGCCTATGTATGCCCTGAACCAACATGTGTTCATCACCATCCGTCTAGGGCTCTCGGAGATCTTACTGGAATAAAAAAACATTACTGCAGAAAACATGGGGAGAAGAAATGGAAATGTGAGAAATGTTCAAAGATTTATGCAGTTCAATCAGATTGGAGAGCTCATTCTAAAACATGTGGAACAAGAGAATATAGATGTGAATGTGGAACCATTTTCTCCAGGTAATGAATGATCGATCTCTTGAACACTTTTTTTTTTTTTCCAAATTTCTCTACCTTTGCTTTTGTTTTCTTGACTTGCATACAGTGTACCCTTTATATTTTTCTTGGAGTTCTCAATTTTTCCCTTGTCTATTGATACATGATTTTATGGCAATTTTTCATTCTTTAATGAGTTTTAAATATTGTTTCGTGACTGTTCTTTGCACCGAACTGAACTGAGTCGAAAAACATGTTTAGTCGAGACAAGAATTAATTTGTTGTTACTCTAGTTACAGTAGTAAGCCCTGCATGTATATACATGTGACTTCAGTACATGGCAGGTTTCATTTTGTCCCACAAAATAATCAGTACGCGCATATTATCGTTGCATACAACAAAAAAAATTCAAAGAAAAGAGCAGGAAGATAACAAGCATATTAGAAATTTCTTTTCTTTAATGTTGTACAGCAATTAGCCTAAATGCCAAAATTATTGGCCTTTTCCTCTATTCAAGATTCATGAATAGAAATAACTAGTAGTTAAGCTGACCTTTTATGTTTGGCTTGTGAGGTAAAACCATAAACCTGATCGATAGGTTGTTTTGGGAGGGTAGAGTGTACGACGAGGAGGATGATAAAGAGTTAGAATCTTGTTCTATAATACCGTCCAATCATCAGTAGAAAATCTTTTTTATTGCAGTGTCCAAGTCTTTTTATGCAAAGTAAGCTTATGTTCAAACCTTTGTCATTGCACCGTCAAGTCTTAAGTTGTTCGTCGAGTCTTCAATTCTGTAAGTAAAAATTACATTAAAATATAGTTCATTGCACGGTCTAGGGAGGGGGTGCCGGTCAATATTAAAGTTACAGAAGCAGGAATATCTTTGGGCGTTCATGGTAGAATCCCTGTAAAATTTGTGAAAATATAACATATAAAAAACTGATAAACTGCACAAATATCTGAATCAGTCTATAAGTACAGAAAATTAACACAGAATTAATACGGAAATTTGAAATAAACAACATAGATTCAAAAATGAAAAAAAAAAAAAAAAAAAAACACACACACACACACACATAGATGCACAAGATGCTGCGGCATCCTGTACAAATTCTCTGAGTTATTCCCTGTACTTAGGGAATATTCTGAATATCTGATACGCGGACTGGAGTGGTTTTCTTTGCCTCTCATCATACAAAGTATTACAAATTCTGGTTTTAAGTTGAAATATAACATACAATTATCTTCGTTTATTGCATGAGCTCTATTTTCTAGAAGCTTTAATCATTATGACACATGAATTTGTACACACTTTTAGGCAGTTATCAGTGGTATATTTGTACTCACACTGCATGCACAAACATTACGCAGTGTGACATCTTTAGTACTTTATAATGGCATCTTTTAAATACAAACGGATACTGTTTCTTTAACTTGTCACAATATTGTACTGTCCAAATGCGCATGCTTGCAAGGATATATGGTTCCTTATTCCAATTTTTAATATTAGTCGATATTCTAAAAGGCCTCCCTAGCCTCGGGTTCGGAGAAAACGCCTCGCCTCGCCTCCCCTCCGACCCCCTCGTGACTAGGTGAAAAAATATCCGGACAACGTTTAGAATATTGGTGTTACTGTAGTTCTGAAATTTGCTTATACTTTGAAGTGTTAATAATGTTATTAATTAGCCACCGAAATTATAATGTTATTTCATTTTTGCAGCTTTGCTTCAAGTGAGTAGAAAATAATGAATTATGGTCCCAAAGATTTTTTCAATATTAAACTGTTAATATGTATTCTTTTTCAAGAAAATAAATATCTGTTGTTCTGTGTAAAATTATGCAGGAAGGATAGCTTCGTAACCCACAGAGCATTCTGTGATGCTTTAGCTGAAGAAACTGCAAGAATCTCAGCAAACTCCATACTCGACGCAGCGGCACCACCACCACCATCAAACCCTAATGGCCAACCTTTCCATCTCCGCCCACACAGTCCTCCTCCACCTCTATACCTCTTCTCATCCCAACAGCGCCACCTCCAAAACCCACCACCCCATACCCCCTTAAACCCTTGGAACCCGCCTCAAAACCCTAACCCTAGCCAAAACCAACTCCATATCAAACCTGAAACTACCCACATTCCCGTGATCTCTTCACCATTTTATCAAGAATCTCACAAGAATCTAATGGCGTCACCCTTCCAGAACTACCACGTCAGCGTACAGTCAGCAACATCCACCAGTGCCAGCGTGGCAGCCCTCTCAGCCACTGCATTGCTCCAAAAGGCAGCCACTATAGGTGCACATTCTGTTGGTCACTTGAGCTCTACCATGACCCAGTTGGATATGAGCACTATGAGGCAAGTGACCACCACAGTGGCCGAACCACCGGAGTACCTGGCATTCGCAGCTGGGAATCTTGCCACGTGGCAAAAATTCGACGGCTTGACTCGGGATTTTTTGGGGTTGACTGGTGACCAGTGCGGTGGCGGTAGTGGTGGAGTGAATGGAAGAGACCTGCTATCGTTCGCTGAGGACGTAGAGTTCTCTACATATGACCATGATCACACACTGTTGAAGCATCAAACCTTTGAACTTGCAGAACCCTATAACTAAGGATACTATGACACCATAGCTACCAATCTACCGTAATTATCCGGACTTGAAATCGGCTTCGATAATATCAGAAAAGGAATTGTTGTTGCTGTTGATGGTGTAATGACATTTTTCCTTTTTTTGATCTCTTAGGGGTACTGTTTTTAATGTTAGATGATGCAATAAAATCAAGATTTTTCTGAACTTTGACAATTATATTTTTTATGTGTGTATATATCTGATGGGTGTATTCAATCTATGCTTTTAAAGATTTTTTTAAGTGTGGAATTTTGGTGGAATTCGTAGACTTATTTTTATGAAATTAATGAAAGTTTTTTGAAATTTTTCATTTAAAAACTTTTGTAGGCTTCATTTGACTTTTGAAAACTTTAACTTAAAATAGAATTCACTTTGGTATAGAGGCAGAGTGGGAAGTTTCCAAAAGGTGGAGGATCGATACTCTTCCCCATCCCCATCACCTCCCTCATGTAATCAAAAGATATATTTGAAAATATAAAAACTTTAAGTCACCTCAATTAGATAAACAAATAACTAAATATTAAAAAAAAATGATATTGGAGTAATTTTTTATTAAAAAAAAAAAAAAAAAAA
>CAIGRF010066453.1:0-15393 GCA_903798235.1 Fraxinus ornus
TCTACTCATTTTCAACTGCACATTATTCAATAAAATAATATTTTCAATCATATCAATAACTTTTTCTTCTTTTTCAACCACATATTATTCAACAATCTACTATTTCAGAATACATTCTTTCAAAATAATGTGGTTTAAACACACCCTAATCTTTGGTTAAAGCACCTCACCCACATTTCGGCTAGTCATATCTTTCACAAGAAGGGAATCCTAACTATTCATGATATATCACTCTTGTTACATTTTATTATTAAAATATGCATTTGTTAAAAAAAAAAAAAAAGGTTGGATATTTACAAATTTGTTTAATTGAAGATAATGGATGCATACATCGTGTATATTGTTTTTATTTTAGTGAACTATCGTTAAATTATTATAGGGATTATTGTTCTTAATAATAGATATTAGTGAAGAACGTGGATGGAAAATAATTATTGAGATCACAAGAGAATGAGGTAATATTACTACGTAGATTTTAAAGGGTGCAGGAAAAAAAAAAGTTAAAAATAACTCATAAACGTACAACAATTTCTATACAAGTATATGCACCACGTAACGTTTCTCACTCCATTTACCGTATACATTTACATACATATTTTCAATTACTTTGAAAGATTAGACTTGACCGTAGAATAGTATTCTTATGTGGAACTTACAAATTATGGTACATATTAATTTGAGCTACACATTTAGATGTTATTCTTTAACTTTATAATTAACACGTTAGTATCTAATTGTGTTTTTTTTCAACCAGTTGAACAAAAAATCAACAATCTTAAGAAAACTCAAGCATTTGAAGAAGCAATAAAGTAAGACATTTTACCTATGTATATGTGGATCGACTCATTGAATCTCCACTAAGATAAGATCTTGACAAAGAAAAAGCACTTTTTTCCTAAGAAATTTGGTGTAGGTTGATTTTTTTCTTTCCATACAAAGGGTTTCTTGGAAAGCATTATTTTACTTTGAGTTGTAATGTGTTAAACTCTCATCATTTTCCTTTTGAATATATCGAATTAAGATAGTCCACTGAAAGAAAGAAATTTATGTTTGACGAAATGCTGATATCTGCTTTGTATTATATTCATCTTACTCAATTTTCCTTTGAAATTTAGCACTTTGAGAAAAAGTCTATTGGTATGATAATTTATTCTACAATTTATAGCCATCATTTTGCTTTTTGACCAAATCAGTGATAAAATTGAATGGACGGTGAATGGCTCCTAAGGACAGGGTCTGATTCGATTCGATTCTAAGGAATATCGAATCGAATCTGAGGGTATTTAGTAAATGGAATTATCGGGTCAAAATTTAATTATGAAATCGTTCGATTCGATTCGATTCATTTCTCGGGTTTCGTTCAATAATTTTTTTTGATATTTAGAACAATGTTACATTAATTCAACTAATAACATGTTCAATTTTAGCTCTTACAAAATAACGTAGTCCAGTCCCATGATATCTTTTGTGCTTCTCCTTATTGAGTTCTCCATAGATTTGACAGTTAAAATGACATGAAGATAGCGAGCTCACAATAATAAAAAAAGACTTCCAATTCGATTTCCCCGAACAGAAACATCACTACGGTAAAATAAGATATTTAGATAAAATTTAGGTCAATTTGATTAATCGAATTTGGGATGAAAATTAGAAATAGGAAAAAATCATATTTTGGGTTTGAACTAAAGTAACTAGTTAGCAAAATTTATTTAAAAAACAATTATTTGACTTATTTAAGATAAAAAAAAAAAAAAAGATATTTGATTTTTCAATTCTTGGTCTAGAATTGAGAACCGAATCCATTAGTTCTCAGTTCAAATACTTATTCGGGTATTTAATTTGTTATTCATCCTCAGAGTATTCAACTATCCAGTCCAAATCGTCCTAACTCCCAACCGTAAATGCTTATAAATTTTATCTTCAACACGTCCCTTTATCTCTAAGTGAAATCTATTCTTTATTTTTTTTTATCAAATAATAAAATATCTAAATATTTGTTTAAAAATGGGTCGTGACTACACGATACAAAAGTTTTGTTTACTTAATACCATCATGTAATATAATAGTATAAGAAGTTATAGAAAAATATATTTATTTGCTTAAATTTTATGTCGAACAATATACATAAGGATAATCAACTCTTCACTATTTACACCACTCATGAGTAATTTTATAAATATAGTGAATAGTATTATGTAGAAAATACGTTTTAACAATTCGATAAGTTTCTCAATTATTGTTGTTGTGGAAGTGACAACATGATCTTAATGTACATTTGTGTGACGATGCACGATAATACGGGATATTGACAGCCTAAAACCTTAAAGATTAGACTCTAAGAAAGATTTAAACCTGCTTAATCAAGTATGAATGAGATTGAATGCTAAGACCGACATCACCTTTATTTACAATTTACTTTGCACCTCATATGATCCTTGGAAAAAGTGTAATGTTATTCATCCTCAGAGCCACCTAGACTGTGTTTGTAACTCCTGTGGGGATGAATAGTATTACTCTTGAAAAAATTAAGGGTTGTTCTCTTTGCATTTCAATTTTGTATTTTGAGTTTTGAATTTATTTTGAATTTTGTGTTTTTATGTGTCCATTTTGAGATTGTTAAAAATGTGTTCTTTTTGACATTTTGAAAACACTCAAAACGCGTTTTGAAAATTTTGGTTTGATTATAGCTGTTGTAAATATTTAACTTGTTTTCAAAAACGCGTTTTTGAAAATAAGAAAGAAAACGTGTTTTCACTATTTTAGAAAATCGAAAACAGAAAACGATAAAGAGAACTGGCTCTTAGTGTTTTTCATTCTCACAGGAGACTTTTGAGGCATAACATCAAGTGGTTTCTAAGGTGTATAAATCCAATAATTCATGTATCTACTTTTAAATTTACTATACTTTTCTTACTCGTAGATATGTAGAAAAACTCAACAAAACAATAATTATTAAATTTATCACATCTTCTAATTTAATTGACCAAACATGCCCTCAACACTATACAAAATATAAGGTTATATGAAAGAAACAAATAAAAAGAGTTATCTCGTTCATTATGCTCCAAGAATTACGAACAAACATTATAGGCTAATAAAGAGTACATTAAAAATATTTTAATCGCCATTTCTACTTCGTTTCACTACTAATCTTTTGTGTCGAATATAACTCTTTTGCTGATTAAATCACAGATATTGCAAATTACCTAAATAAATCGAAAAATAAATAACTACAGTTATAGGACCAATATACTATGAATCACAATAAAAAATGAAAAATGAAAAAAAGTGCATAAAAAGCATAATTCAAATGGGAAAATGTCATAGACTCATATCCACTCTTTTTTTTTTTTGTATGAGGACACTCAGATAGTTTGCGTCCACTCATCAAAATTCTTGGTCGATTACTTTTCTTTTGTTTTATGCATACATTCTATTCGAAACTTGAGAAACAGTTTCAACCAATATCTATTATGGGGTTGGTATTTCCATCCCAAACACTTATTTCCAATTTTCAAGAGGTTTTGACGATAAATGCACACCATTAGGATATACAGAGAAACGTGTAATAAAATTTATTAAATGTAATGTCCAATTCAACGAGACAAACAAGCTATTAGATGTCCAATCAATCGTATATCTGATTAAGCAACCTCAAAACTTTCATCACTACTAAGGACATGTTTGTCTCCCATTTTGGGAGAAGAAATAGAGTTTTGAATAATATTTTTTGGAGAATGTGTGGTTAAAAAATAAAGTAATTTTATTGATTTATGTGTAGAATATTTTATTGAGAGAATATGTAGCGAAAAATGTTTACTCTAGCCAACAATGTTTGAAAAAATTGATGACAAACGGAGGCTAAGCTTTTAGGTTTACGCTATAAATAGCAAGTATTTTCATATTTCGTCATATAAGAGGTATGCTGAAAATTACAAAACGACACGAGAGGCAATGCTGATGGATTATCCATAAACTTGTCACAATAAAACTACACCAGATGCAACCTATATTTAGCTAAAAAAAATAGTGGCTTTAATTTAGTGACAAACACACCAACCCACTTTTATGCAAGCACAAATACAAGAATAAAGGTGGTTCATCTTTTGGAATAGCCAATGGGATCCATTTTTCTTTTGTAGAGTGGTGGTTTGGTAACACAAACAATTTAGCCCATGAATTGATATTGGTACACGCCAAAATGGACACGACTGGATAAAAAGATGAAAAAATATCTAGCTGCCTCTCATCCTTAAATCATATCTATTCAAGTCAAATCAAGCGTATTGTACACAAAGTTGACTTCATGGATATGAACTCGGCAAGTACGTAGCCACATTATTTTGAAAGAATGTATTCTGAAATAGTAAACTGATGAAGAATGTGTGATAAAAAAAGAAGGAAAAGTTATTGAAGTGATACAAAATATTATTTTATTGAATAATGTAGTTAAAAATGAGTAGAAAAATGAGAATGAAAATTTTAATGTGTACCAAACAGGGGGTTAATGTTTATTTAAACTAGCTTTCCGTTTTTTTCCTTCTTTAATACTATCTCGTCTATTCAATTTAATGAATAATTAGCAGCGATACAAAATTATCCTTCAGAGCTATTCGAGTATGCAGACACATAATTCAGCAGATGATGACAACAATAATAGAGGATATCCCAAATTGCCAATTCTTATTCATGAAAAGCAATTATAATACAAATGAATATGTTTTTAAGTACCAAGAGAAAATCCCAACAGCAAGGAAAGAACTTGCATTGTTAATGTCTTATTTGACAACTTATTTTTCTGTCAAGTTCTATATTTCATTGTTTTGAGCCAATCTAGCAAATGGTTTCTTAGAATGCATTTCTTAATTGGAAAGGAAGATCATTTGCATTTCATAAATCTTGGAAGTCCCTCATCATTTTAATTTATGAGAAGAGATGCATGGTTTACGTGTCTTTTTGTGTGAATAGAGGATCATCATGCTCGTTTTGTACGCTTCCCAACTTCAAGTGCCAGCTCTGTGTCGATTTTCAGGGAAATGTCGAGTGCTTTCACAGAATGGGTCAGAGCACCACTGCAAACATGGAAACATTAAGAAGTGAATTACAACATGAAATCATGTTGAAGCGACCGTGACTATATTCACTAGCAAAATACAATTAATTTGGAAGGCATTATTCTCGTAGGAAATAAGGTTTCCGATATAATTGCAGCATGGTTAACATTTGAATTATAAAAGAATATTTCTAATTAGATGCCTAACAATGTACATGACCAATGGTTCTTTATTGCATTTTCAATGCATTGTGTGATAATTATCTATCGATTTAGCCATTAACAAACGGGCTAGGTTAGCTTTGGGTAGGTACACCGAAATTAGATCTTCCCACCAATTAAAAATATATTTATATTTACATAAAAGGCCAAAAAAGAAAGCAAAGGGGGAACTGTTTAACCAGTGTAGTTCTACAGTTCTTCGTTGAACTCAAGTGTGGATTCAACTAGTTGGTTCTTGGTTTAAAACATTTTTACATCTTTTCTTATACGAATCAAACTAACCGGCCAGTCAGGTATGTGAACTATTTGGCATTTTGCCTAACGTTGAAATTCTCCCTTTCAATTTAAACAACAATAACAGGAAGATAAAAATAAAGGGAAAGCGTGTAACTATATTACCTAGAAATGTAGGTAACCCCGGATTGTCCAATCTTGTTTACAGTGTCAAGAGTAACATTTCCGGATGCCTGCACCAAAGAAGCAATAAAACACATGCTAGAACACAGGTCGCACAATTTTAAAAGGCCATGAAACTAGTAGCAACTAAGACCTCACTGCATCCTCATGGATAATATCAACAGTTGCTTGAGAAGCAAAGAAAAGAACAATGACGGGGAAGAGATGAGGTGGCATTCATAGGGCTACAGGTGAACCAAACTATTCATAACAGCTCCCATTTCAATCATCTTAAGCTCATTCAAATGTAAACCCCTAAAGAACTCGTACAAATTTTTTTTTTTTAACTGTTGCAGAAGCAACCCCTTGTCCAGAAATCATTTGTTATATTTGTAATGCATCCATGTTCAATGCCTCATTTGGTAACAAAAGTTTGACCATCTTCAACTCCCAGAAGATAGATGTAAAACAATCTCATCCTTATAAAAGAATACTGTGCAGCCCAAGAGAATTTTTACAATTAAAAGGGGTTACCATCTGAAAGCAAATATCCCTCAGAATTTTTTAAAAATACCTTACCTTTTTTTTTTGAACGAAAGAAAAGGTCCTTTATTTAATTAAATCAACCTCAAATGAAAATTCTACCTCAATTAGTATAGACGAGAACTACCTGCCACGTAAAAGTACCATAAGCTTATAAAAAATCTTCATCTGATTATTCTAGTTCTATTCATTCATGTAATTGATCAATTTGTCCAATCTTCTTCCAAAGGTCGTTTACAATCATATATTGTGAATTATTCTTTGGCTCAAAAAATACTGATCCCTCTTAACAAGGAAACAATTTTTAGTTATAGGTGTGGCCTTAGTAGCTGAAGGCCTGCAAACCTCTCCAGCTGCCCACTCCAAAAAATATCTTCCACACCATCTATCGCCGCTGCCCTGGTGATTGGCAATACAAAGTGTTTTAAAAGGTGTAAAGCGTGTCTAGGCGGCAAGGCCAAGCCTCATGCCTACCCGGGTTTTTTAGAACATAGACACAAACATGTGCAATACACTTTATGTCAGTTTGTATTGTAAGGATGATCCAAAGGCATTGGATTGCACTCACCAGTCTCTTTCTGATGATGATGACTTGATGAGACGAAGAGTGCGGTGATCAACTTTCCCATCCTAAATTTCTAGAAGCCAGACTTAGGAGTGTCTTGAGAATGTGGTTAGCTCAACAGGTAAAGTTTTGTGGGCCACCAGATTGCACCTTTTCTAAAGGAATTATTGATTCTTTAGACTCTGTCCAACATAAGCATAGGATCTTATACAATGTTGGCAATAAATAAAATATTATATCTAAAAAAATTGGTGCCCTCAATACTTTTTTCTATCTCTACTGGTGATTAGGAGTGACATCGATACTTGGTTCAAAGGAAATATCACCCCTAGGTGAGATGATTCTATTTTGGATGATTTGCACATTTGCTTATCATCATAGAGTCAGTATCGCTATTTGATAAGGAAGAAAGATCGTCATCATTCGGTAAGAAGTTGCACGCACACTCTACCTCGTCGGAGTCAAGTTCTCACAATCGTGAAGAAATGATGGGGTATCAATATAAGAATAATAGATATCCTTAGTAAAAAATACAAATAGTTAAATTTAGGCTGCCTTATATTAGTTAATTATAGTTTTCTTATTTGACTTAAATTAGATTTAGGGTCCGTTTAATAGGCAAATGTGGAAAATAATTCCAATTCCATGTTAGTAGGAAAATAAAAACCCACCAAACGCATAGGAATTCGTTTTCCATGAAAAAAAAAATGCAGCTTAAAGTGGTTGTACCTTGGAATTCGATTTTCATTTTCACGTTGCAATCAAACGGCCAAAGTGTAATTCATTTTCCTCGGATGTGACATTTTCCATGGAAAATGTGGCAATGAAATAGGGCCTTATATCCTTTAATGTTTTCCCACCTAAATTAGATTTGATTAAACCCCATATAAAGAGGATCTTTGCATCGTAGTGCTTGGACTTAATTATTGAATAAACTCATATTTCTCCCTTTGATTCTTTGAATTCTCTCCCTTTTCTTTCTTCCTCTCTTCCCCTTTCTTTCTCAAGTCTCATTCTTGTTCAATTCCACTCTATGTCACCATCTTTTTCACAATTATGCAAACTCGTCTATTGCAAACATGCAAATAGAAAAAGTTTCAACAAATCCATGTCAGACTGAGGAATGGAGATACTACATAAGTTCATAAGCTGAGGACCACATAAGTGAGTATTAGATAGAGAAAGATGACTTTTACAGAGTCTTGCAATTTAGAAAATAAAGAAACGAAAATAAAATTAGGAATTACCTCAGTCTCAAATCTACCATTAATCAACTCTACAGCTTCTTTAAGTATTGATACATCAACATCCCCATTAGCCAAGGGAACAACCATATAATATGTTTTTTACCGTAAAATACATGGTGTAGGAGGGCGATGATACATCAACATCCCCATTAGACAAGGGAACAACCATTTTGTCCAGCATTAGCCTAGTTATAGATGTTTCCGTTTGAGATGCATAATGCAATACCTCATTTACTTCTCGGAGTGTCCTGGTTTCAATCTGTAAGCAGACAAAAATTGTTCAACTACTAAATTACACAACGAATTAACATATGCAGTAGTAGACACAGGAAAGTAGTTGGAAGGACTAACAATGCACTTTTTAAGTTGTTGAAATTAACCTAGCACCTGAAGAATTCGCAATCTCAAAAATTTTTATCTACAGATTCTGCAATTATAGTCCATAATATTTATACCTCAAACCACTTCTACCATGGATAAAAAAATTATAAACTTCATCCCAATTTTCTGTAACTTAGTGTTGACCAGTAATGCTATTGCCACAATTTAGTTAATTTTTTATGTAACATTTAAATAATTCTAAACTAAGGAAGCATCATAAAGTTTTATCATATCAAAATAATGAAAACTAATAAATATTATGATTAATAGATTATATCAGTTTGACTTTGTACTGAAGCCAATATCTCCCTAATAATAGAGAGGGAGTAACTAAATAAAATAGTAAATAAGAATACCAAAAATCCTTATCTTATCATGCTGATGTACTCACACAGTTAGATCATGAATCTGGCACAAATGATGAAATGCAAAGAAAAAATAGCACATATGTGCACACATGCGCGCACGCGTGTTTGCGCACAAACACAGAGCTCTTATCCCAAGTTATATTCTTGAGAGTTAATTTGAATCAATTGGGTACCATTCATAATTAACTGCAGGCCAAATAAAGATTTTAGAATGTTGATGAACCACACAATTAAATAGTAAGTTTTTGGTTTAACAATCAAGAATTATGATTAGTAAACCCAAAAATCTAAAACTCTACCTCAACACCCATTTTAAGATTATTTTGCCCCAAATAGAGGTCCACAGATTTCAGGGCATTTGTGATACCTCCAGCAATAGATATATGATTGTCTTTTATCATGACCATATCAAATAAACCCATTCTGTGATTCTGACCTCCACCTATTAAGACCTGTAAACATTGATGGGAAAAGTCAAACTTAACAGAATAAGTGGGAAATGATGATATCGTAATATGGAGTTAGAGTGAGATCAGTGCACTACACCGCCCATTTATCCACCAAACGTAAACCTGGAGCAGTTTTCCTCGTCTCTAAAATGTAAGCAGGTTGTGCAGCATCTGCCATAGCCTGCAAGAAACTTGAACATTGCAGTTCCCTTAAATGGATAAAATCACCTATCATATGCGAAAAGCCACCTTTAATATAGAATTACTCAAATTATTTTCAGCATCTTTAATGTGGTTTCAGTATGAAATATATGATTCAAAATCTCATATTGCTAATCATTATTTTCCAGTTGTTATTTTCCAATACAACCAAATATAATCAAGCCAACATCTAGTATTACTATGATTAACTAGGTGAATCTTGTCGTCAAATGTAATTCTACCAAAATTTTCAGGAATGTGCTCCAGACCTCTTTAGGAAATGAAAAACTGAAAGTTATATACAGTATAAATTGATTTAAAATGCCAGTTGAAACCAACTAGGAAGTGCTTAATCTGAGGATGTTCAGAAGTTTCCATGTGAACATGTTCCCACAGCAGGTTACCTCTTTTAATTTGTAAAATTCAAATAGCAGCTTTACATGAAAAGAAACTAGACTTCTATTGAGAAGTCTATGAGAATGTATTGCTCAAACTTTCATATCAGCAAGTGGCTTATGAGATGCAAGCTACTATAAAATTATGGAAGAGATTAACCAATAGTTGTGTCTAAAAATAATGGATCTGAAAAATCCCTTATTAATTTTTAATGAAATTCACTATATTTCGAGGAGGAGGACTGATTATCTAATTATAAAATTTGGTAATTATCTGTACGTTTACGAGACTGGTTAGCAATGAAATTAGTAGTTTCCACATACCACTGTATTAGAATCAGTGTGCAGTCCTCTTTGGAGCTGAGGGCATTCAAACTTAATCTTTTCAAGGCTATGCTGGATACAAAATATATCCACACACATTTTCCAAATGGGTCAGTTACAGCACTAAATTCCTGATGCTACAGAGGAATTGGTGCATGTTGCAGAGTCTCAATATGTATTATTTTTGGCTCGTAAGATGTGAAACAGAAGAAATTGGCTACTTGTCCCCTTGAGAGTTCAAAGTACGGGTTTCCCGGGAGGGACGTCTCACCAGGTCCTGAAATGATACAGCATGAACCCCATAGCAACACAAATGTGAAGCCTATACAAATCAATATCATAATTATAGAACCACCTCATCTATAAGCTTATGTTATTAATTAGAAGGGCGATTCATCTATTTATTTAAATGTAATCTTTAACAAGCCCTCGTGTGCACGCCAGATTCATTTTTTAGCAAAAACCTAACAGATCACTATTAATGGGTGGAAACGAGACTTGAACTTAATACCAATGCCTACTATTATATCACGTTGAATGAGCTCGTGTAAAAATTTAATTCTTCACACACACATACACATACACATTTATTCATTTAAATTTAACATTCAATAGCAATATTGTAATTGCCTTAGCTCAGTGCTCTTGTGTAATATGCCTCAATTTACAAGGGAGCTACAAGCATTAGAAATTCTTTCCTTCTGTTGATTAAGGAGAGTAACACTCTATTTAAAGGAAGAAAACCCAACAACCTAGGTTATAATATATAAGGTAATCCTACATAATAAACTACAAAAGTTAAAACAGTCATAAGAATGTTACATAAGTTATAGGAATTAAAATCAGACCCATTTGGGAAAATATGTGAACTAATTTTAATCATTAACAAATTGATCAGCAGTCATATTTGATTCCCGTTTGCTTTAGTACATGCGGTAAGAATCTCAGTATGAATTCGAAACTTTCAATACTTCCCCTCAACTTGGATCATAATTATTTAATGTCTAAATTTGGTAAGCCCTTATTATAATGTCTGTAAATTTATCTTTCCGTGAAGACAGAGCGTATAAATTTGGTTGTTCTCTGTTCCTATGAAAAGCGTATCTATCTCCACATGCTTTGTCACGTTGATATGGTGTCACAAGCAATGTTGTTGATACCTTTCATCACAAAGAGTGTAATCAGATTGTTGTTGTTCAACACGAGTTCTTTTGTTAAAACATTTTCGCTACACAGGTTCTCTCCCCTATACCATCTATCTAAATTTGCTTCAGCCCTTGACCTTGTCACTAAATGTTTATTACTCTTTCAAGTTCTTAGGTTACTCTAATAAAAGTGAAAGTGTCAACATATGGTTCTTCCATCACTTATTCAACCAGCCAAGTAAGCATATGCCATGCTCTATCTCAAAGTGATTGTTTTTCACAAAAATAAGCCATTTACCCATACTAAGGGAATCTCAAGATCAGACCACTGCATTCATGTGATCCTCATTGGCAGCATTTGTTGGTGCATCCCCTAGTTGACTAGATCAATAACATGCTCTCTTCGTGACCAAAAAATATCATGTTTTGTCATGCAATCTCCTTAATAAAGTATCTCAACTTCCTAGAGTTTTACATCTCAAATTCGATGTCAAGAGATCACTTTAGTTTCTTTGTATCAGCAACATTATTTTGAGTTAAAAATGATATCATTGCCACAGGCAATCAAAACAATGACTATACCTGGTGCGGAAGCGTTTATGAAATTCTTAAAATAAAAATTGAAAATCAGAATTATATTGGAATAATATTGCTTTATATTGATATATGATTTATAGTTCAAAAAGTGTACAGTGCATTTGTATTTATAGGCAAAATTATTTCTTAATCCTATTAATATAAGGAAACTAAATTCTAAAAGGAAATAAACTAAAATCCTAATCTAAAATAAATTATAAATCATATTATAATCAATAAAGAAAAGAAATTATATTCTAAACAAAATATTAGAATAAAAAGATAAAACTTATTACAACTAGACATCTTATTATAAATATATAATATAATCATAATCCTATTTACAATAGGATTGTACTACAACAATACCTCTATCAGTACGCTTATGGAACTTGGTGTGATCAATATGATTTTGAAGATTTCCCATAATTTGAACAAGCATTGTAAACCTTCCAAACCAACCCCATGGTAATAGTTTCGAGCCATGAATGTATTCACTTTCCTTAGAATTCTGCTTCAAATCTTGATAGTGGCAACATTTATTCTTCCTCTACATGTAACAAGGCATTATTGCATAACCTATAGAAATTTTAATTCTTTAAGATTCTTCTTCATAATTCAAGATCAACATCAAGGTGAAAACGTAGCTTCAGCACCTTCATGATTGTTCTTGTCATATACAAGAGCGTCATTAACCCCAATTCACCAACAAAACACGTAGCATGCGTTTGTACATTTACTGTCCCCAACAGGAAGACTTGGAATTGTCTCTCATGGCCCCAGTCTGTCAGTGTATGATGATCCAAAATAATCATCCAAAACTCAGGTATACACACAGTTACACACAGGAATTCATGATTAATTTTCATAAGAAATATTAATCACGCTCATTTATCATGAAGACAGCCAAAAAGAATTATTCAATAGTTCAACAAATTACCTAGTAAATCAATGAATTTCAATTAACTACTCTATAAATAATAGAAAATCATAGAGATGAACACACCTTAGTTAGAGTAGCTATTCCACTCATTCTCTGCATAAAGTTAAGTACAACCCTTTCAGCTACAACAATACTGTGGGCTCTTCCTGCATACATTTAGAATGAGTTAAAAGAACAGAGTTTTCAATTAAAAAAATAAAAACTTCAACTCCATAAACAGATTTTCCTTTTACCATGTACTTTACCAAATTGGAAGCCTTTATGTACACTATCCCCATCTTTTCTGTACCACTCAACCTGATATCAATATACACAAACAATTAAAATTACAATTAACTTTACTTTTTCTTTATATTGCTGTCACAGTGAGTTTGATAAGTTAGTGAAACTTTGAGCAATCATTTCGATCTCTCTACCAAATCCAGAAAAATCTGCTTCAGCTGGATATTTAATTGAATCCACATATTTGAACTTGTTGATTTACTACATAATGCAAACTGTGTACCTTCAGGGAAGGATCAACCTCGCCAAATACCATTTCCGCAAGTGCAATTCCAGCCACAATCCCATCCTCCTTTGCCAAGAAATGGGCTTCCACATCCATTTCAGCCGGAATGGTTGCCTTACAGGTCACATCCCCTACATTTTTAATCAAACAATGTCACTCAGAACTTCGTATCTTAGATATGCCATTAAAATTAACTAATTCCTATCCAGATGCTATATAAGTCGACAAGAATATTCCAATAACCAAACAAAAGAAAACCTTAAAATAAGAAAAGAAAATGCATACCAGCAATTAGCCTTCAACGAAAAATAATGTTATTTATCATTATGGCGATGGAATATCAATGATGTGGCAGTTTACGTGGAATAATAAGGTCGTGCAGTTCAATTTTTACGAGAGAGTGCGGCGGACAATGGGTTGCCACATCTCTTCTCTTCGGCGATACATAAACTTTAAACAAAATTTACACTTCCAACTTACTAGCATCCGCTATTTTTAGTAAAAAACCATTGGGCAACCCATTTGCAAAACTACACGACTACTTGAAGATTAAAAGTAATTTTTGAAGCACACAACATATATAGAAATTAGAACCTTCCATCTAATGTCAAATACACATAAAACTCAAAAAATAAAAACCAAGCAGTAAAATTGTAATTTCACCTCGATCGCCGGCATCTTCTGAGAGGGCAAGTTGTATAACGCCCTTCAAATCGTAAGTGGGATGTGCGGGAGGCTTCACCACCAGGGACCCAATTGACATTCCCACCTTTCTTGTAGCTGTAGCTGACATTTTTACAATCAATCTGCAGTTTTCCCCGACAAAATAAAAATCTTTATGACTGAAATCTAGCATACAACATCTACAAACACACATAAACATATATAATTATACAAATATATCAACAGACCTTGGAGGTGTAATTGATTTGGAATATAACAAGGGAGAAATAGAGAAAGCCCCGGACATAGGGTTTGAAAGGCGCTTTATTGCTAGTGATGAGGTTTACAAGGGGTGTGTGGAAAATATGGAAAGAACACAACTGTATTGGAAATTTGGAATCAAAACGTTATGATGTAGAATCAATAGCGAACTATTTTCAAACTAAAGAATCAAAGCAGTAAAACAGGAGCAAGGAACAGGGAAAAGAAACCGTGAAAGAAAGGGGAGGAAGCATAATTTTGATTGAATCATCGAGGCGAGTTCGGTACAATTTAAAATTCAACTACAATTGAAAATAAAATCGTTAATGGATTTAATAATAGAAAATATAAATAATAAGTCCAATAACAATAAAAATAAGTTTCGATTTCGATGATGTCCGCGTCAACTTTTTCGGGGTGAAAGATAATTCGACCCTATCGAGTGGATAAGGTAGAAAGGGTTGCAATCTATCGTCCAACCATAAACTAAGGGGTTGAGCGAGCTTCTTCCGACGTCCATAAAAGCGTGCTAGTGATGGTCTAAATCCTATATCCCCACCAATGTCCCTTGAATGCGTGGAAGGAGAACTGGGCAAATGAAGATCTTGTTGACTCCGATAGAGCTCCAATAAGTTTGGGTCAAGCTGATGTAGTGTCTCTCTAATAATCCATGTGTAATCAGACTCAGACCGATCAACCCAACGAACAAGGAATCGCTGAACATCTCTATCTTTAGTCAACACATTTTGTTCATCTAAAATAGCATCAATTTTATTTTTGTGTGTTGAGAAAGGTGGCGTTGGGATTATAAGTGGCAAGAGATTTAGGGTTAAGGTCCATAGATGGAAGTAAGAGTGTAACGACCCGGGTCCCACTTAACGGGTTGTCCCGATAGTTAGATCGACGACGTACTGTCCCCACTGTGCCAACATGGGTCTTTTCAGCATACTTTGTCCTCACTCGCACGCTCCCCGAGAAAACTTCTCAGGGGGTCACCCATCATGGAATTGCTCCAAGCCAAGCACGCTTAACTGTGAAATTTCTAACGACGGGTTTCCGAAAAAGAAGGTGCATCTTGTTGGTATGAGTAGTACCTATCAAATCTTTTTAAGTTTTTCTGGTCTGGGTATTACAATCACCCCTCGTTAGACTC
>CAIGRF010066505.1:0-19372 GCA_903798235.1 Fraxinus ornus
TCCCAAGGGATCACCCATTATAGAATTGCTCCAAGCCAAGCACACTTGACTGGAGTTTTCAACGATGGACTTCCGGAAAAGAAGGTGCACCTTATTGGTATGAGTAGTACCTATCAAATCTTTTTAAACTTTTCTAATCTGGGTACTACATAAATCTTTTGCATCCTGATAATTTTGAATGACATATTATTTAACCTCATGACCTGCCTTATAAATTTTTTGCTCTTAGTTTAGACCGGTCTAAGCAAATTGCTCATCAGTATACAAAAATCGCTTATCAAGTGATGAGAAAAATCTTCTTATTATACCACCAAATCACATACATGTCATCTCTACCCGTGTAAGTGGCATCCACATTATAGTACCATAGTTATACTCAAAGTACATGATAATCGGCTATCTCTACCACGTTACACACAATCACATTTTTGTAATACTTTCCAATAGAAAGTGAAATATGCCATACTTCAAATTTTGAATTTGTTGCCCTCTTTTAACTAGTGAAACTTGATAGCAAGATGAATATTTTCATTATCCAAATTTAAAGCTTTCACCAGTGCATTGGATACCATATTCTCACTACTCCCATGATCTATTATCATGATGCATAATTTGTTGTTGATGGTATATCGTGTTCTAAAAATCTTATCGCGCTTTAGATTGGGCTCCTATATACCTGTGCAGAATTCTTGATAGCTTGAGAGAATTCAAATCAAGTTGGAACACGAGGACATTCTCTAGCCACATTTAACTGTATTCTGGACTTTTTGAAACAACCAACATTCATAACAGTCAAAAGTATCCAAATCCTTGTCAGTTGCGTCTTCAAATATCTCCATCTTTCGTTCTAGATTCTAGATGTAATTTTGCAATCCTCTTATCATCCGAGAATCCGTACCACTACCACCATAAGTCGTCATTAGCTAAGACAAACCTTGCTCTAAAATCAATTTTGGTATAGAAACAATATCGAAATTTTTGTAAAATGAATAAAGTTTAATAACTTGAAAATATGTAGAAAAAAAATTGATTATAATAAATTGGTTGATTGAAAAGTGTTCACAACCTTTGTTTGTAAAAACAAAATAATTCCCTAATTATACCAATATAAGGAAAGGAAACTAGAACCTAAGTAAACTAGAATCCTAAAAGGAAAGAAAACTAAAATCCTAAAAGGAAAGAAAACTAAAACCCTAAGGGTGTGTTTGATTTCCTCCATTATCCATGGAAAATGGAAAACAATTTTCCATGAATTTGGTTGTTTGATGGCAAAGTTTTGCCATGGAAAATATTTTCCATTTATGCCTCACACATGCATCAATTCCTTGATTTGGTGGAATTCATTTTCCCACCTATTTGGTGGGAAAGTGAATTACATGTTTTGGCATTTCTCTTTTCTTTTTTTAATTTTTGCAATGAAAATAAATTTCATAATCAATTGTAAAAAAAATTTTACTTTAATAGACAATTTACATGTAAAACAAAGTCAAACGAACACTAAACTTTGATAAAAAAATGATTTTTTAGGGGAAAAAAATTCGTTTTTTTTTTTTTACTTTTTGGCAATGGAAACAAATTTTATAACTAATAGTGGAAAAATTATCACTTTAATGGACAATTTTCATGTAAAATAAAGTCAGAGGAACACAAATTTTAAAAAAATCTCGGGTGGAAAATTATACCAATGAAACACACTTAATTACAATTCTCTGGAAAACATTTTCTAGGAAAATCTTTTCTCTGTAAAACATTTTCTTTCCAACCATTTTCCACCCTTGATATCAAACGGACCCTAATAGAAAATAAAATCATAATCTAAGAAGAAAGAATAAATTATGTTCTAATCAAGAAAGAAATCCTATTCTAAACAAGAAAAAAGAAAAAAAGGAGATAAAATACTATTACAACAAGAAATCCTAATTGGAATACAATACAAGTGTCCTAAATCAATAACAGGACTTGAACTTAAGATCTTTTTACTATGATACCATATTTTATAAGAATCTAATTTTCATGTTTGAATCGACATTTTCACCAATTATTTCGAAAGAACCCAAAGCTTATGGCATGTCATACATGAGACCATCATTAAAAGCCTTACCCTTACCCTTATTCTTCAAGCATCATTCATAGTACATGGTATACAATGGCTAAAGTGTTCTATCTATTATCTTGCCTTCTATGAGTTGTCTATTACAGGCCTCGATTTTGAGTTTTTTCCTCCTGGAATAAGGGGCTATTTTAGGCATAACTCAACCCTAAAGACTACGAATAAAAATTGGAAATTAGAGAAAAAGCCTTAGCCTCCTACAACTGAAATGTGATTTCTCGTAGTGAAGTTGCAACATTTTAGCAGTGAATGGTTGGTTAGTGACACGTATTTTGTTTTCGTTTCTCTTGATTTATTTTTCTTTTAAAGTGATAGTACGCAAAATTCTTAAATATGCAATCAAATGTTTCATGTGTTTTACACTTTTAGTTCTAGTTGTAGATTAGTTAATTTCTTATGTAATTAATGCCTTATTATTTGCTACGTTGCTGATCCATATGTTTTACATGGTTGCTACTTTACGTAATAAGGAATAAAAAATAAAAAACTCAATGTAAATCCATATAAATGAACTTGACCAAAACTTGTAAGCCATAGAACATGGGATTACAAGTAAACAACTATACTCTGATACTAACTAGCACGACTCTTCACGTGTAAATCATGGACATGCACTGAGGATGGATGCCCACTAAGTGCCAGATCCACCACCAGGGCTAAGTGTGGCTTGCTTCTTACTATGAACGATACAACAACATTTCAACAAAGATTCCACAATAAAATGGATTAAATCAACCTGAAAAACGATACAAATTCTCCAACAAATAAATTTGATACAAATTGGGAAATTTAAAAATATTTAATCCATTTTGTTTGTTACATTTTATTTATGTATCATCACTAGCTTGCTAATGTTGTTGTACTATTATTTATAATTTATAATCAACGGTAACTACAGTCCATGCTTCATTAACTCTTGTTTATTGATTACATTTTAGAACCTTTGTATATAGGATTGGGCAAAAACCAGCCCAAATCGCTTAAATCGATCATCCTAACCCAAACCAACTTGTTTTTTTAAGTTTTATTAGGTTTGGTTAGAAAATCAAATTTGAGGTCGGGTTATGTTGGGTTGGTCTTGGGTTAAGAATTAAAACCCAACCCAACCCGATGAATTAAAAAATTAATACCTAAAATGGAAAAACCTAAATGGATGAGATAGTGGAGACAAGAGAAGGACTTATAATGTACAAACAAATCTTTTTTACGTAGGCTGCCTGTCATGAATACTATGTACAAATGCAAAGATATTTCCATAAACTAAAAATTAACGACATGATGATGCAATGAATGAATTCCAAAAACTTGTAAAAAAGAATATACTCCATAATTTGAAACTTATTTATACATTATTTTACAGGAAGAATTCCTCATATAGGATAAAAACAATGGAGGTTTTCAAGTGGTTTCAAACCTTAGAAAATTATTAAAATTTAACAAAAAAATAACCGGATCCAACTTGAATTGAGCCCATGCCCAAACCGACCCAAGCTTGATCGATTTGGGTTGGGTAGAGTTTAAACTAATAATTCGATTGAGATAGTTTGATTTTAGATCAAACCCACCATGTTAGATTGGGTTTACGTTGGATTAAAATGAAAAATGAAATATATCCATCTTGCTATCTAGCTTTGAAAGTTAATAGGAGGAAAAAATTCAAAATATGGAGTATGTGAAATTTCATTTTCAATTGAAAAATACTACAAAAATGAGATTATATGTGATAGAGATGAACAATTGTCATGGATTTTGGAGACAACCATGATAATGTAATATAAACGCCACTTATATAGGTCGAGCTAACATGTATGTAATTTGGTGAACGATAATATTGTTTGGTGTCATGTGATGAGCAATTTGTGAATACTAGCTTAAACAAGGAGTAAAAAATTTATAAGATGGATGATAAGATTAAGAAGATGTCAATAAAAAGGATAATAATGTTGTTAACCATGATAGTACAATAGAGATAGAAAAGCATATGCAAGTTGAAAACCCAAGACCTAATGATCCCTTATATATGGAAATTGCAATTGAAGAACCCAAGATCGAGCCACAATCCGATGACGAACAAGAAGTGCCAATAAAAGAGGAGGGAATTAAACTTTCCAATCACGAAGGAATCGAAGGTGAGGCTTGTCAAATTGAGAATAAAAGTTTTGTTGACCTTTTCTATAATTTTAATGCCAATAAATTGCATAAAAATAAGGAAAAATGGACGATGAGGATTTGAGACTCCATACCAGTTCTTTTGTATTGAAGAAAACATCACTAGACAATATAGCAAAAGATGAGAAGTGTGAAGAATTAAAAATAACATTCTACCGAAAGTGGACTCAAGGATGACATATCAAACTATGCTTCGTTTATGAAGGATGTCACAGAGAAATTATCCATGAAGAAGTTGACTTCAAACAATGTAAATGAAGAATATGACATTTATCAAGCACATTAAGAAATTGGCATTTTTCTAATATCAATATTGACAAAAACTTTTGAGTATTTTCCTCCCGATTGCCTTAGGGCCACTGAGGTGAGTACCGGCCGTAAACTTCAGGGCCCCATGGGATTAGTCGAGGTGCGCGCAAGTTGGCCCGGACATCCACGGTTATCAAAAAAAAAATTCCTCCCGATTGATTGATTTTCTTTTCTTCAACCAAACTCGAGGACAATTTCTTTTTTTTTAATTTTTTATTATTTTTTTTTGAAGTGGGAAAGAATGATGTAGGATAATCCTATTATAAACAGGATAAACGTTAGATATTCATAATAAGATGTCTAATTGTAATACGTTTTATCTTTATATTCTTATTTTTTGTATACAATAACACTTCTTTTCTTTGTTGATTAGAATAGAATTTCAATTCCGCTTTTGCACCAAAATAATGATGTAGGACAATCTTGTTGTAAATAAGATAAAAGTTAGATATTTATAATATGATGCCTAATTGTAATATATTTTGTCTTTCTATTATTATTTCTTGTTTAGAATAGCATTTCTTATCTTTATTGATTAGAAAAGAATTTCAGTTCTACTTACATGCCAAAATTGCCATTAAAATTATTCTCTACAAAGTTTCTAACTTTTTACTTTATTCTTGTTTCAAGAATTCCAATTCTGCTTACGCACCACAATTGTTGCAAGATCAAGTGTTCGAAAAAGATTTCAAAGCAAAAGCTCTAGTAATGAAGCTATTGTTGTTAAAATTATTGTTGAAGGAACTAGGATTAACTCAAGATGATATAATAAACCTCTACAAACTCTAGGTACACAAGGCATTAAAGGAAGACAAATAGTCTACAAGCTACGGGACATATTGAATACATAAAAGTAGGTGTGGGTGCTTACCCCTATGCTCTTTTTACACACTCATAGACAATCATATGATGTGCAACAATTGGTATCAAAGCTAACAATTTCCTATGCTCGAATACCAAACACTCATTTTTCATTTTTCACACTCATAGACACTCATTTTGCATAAAAATCTATTAAAAAAAAATTAAAGTATAAAAAAATTTTTAGACAAAATTATATATGTTTTAAAATTATCTTTCACTATTTATTTAGGTCTATAAAATAAAGTAAAATGTTTGATCAAAATTTTTATAAAAATACTTTTAGAAAACATATACTGATATATATGATAAATTGAATACATATAATTTTTGCACATAATAAACATTGAAATACTTTACAACTCCAATGGTGAGGAACTTATTGTTTTACTTAGAAGTCCAAGGTTCAATTCCTTGAACTCCCAACATTTTAAAAGGCAATTTTGAAAATCGGTCAACCGGCCGGGTTAACTCGGTCAAAAATTGATTTTAACCGAGTTATGCGCATCCATATTAAATTAATCTACCCGACCCAGACAAGGGCCCGGGTCACCGATTTTTAACTATGATTCAACTACAAAAAGTCTCTTAAAATACATCCTAAAAATTAAGTGTCTAATCATGGTAAATCTTCAAGAAAATATCTATTATGGTCTCAATGATAAGGTCAAATATGGCATGTAATAGCTAATGTAGAAACTTATAAGCATATTACAATAAGTTATTATAGCTTTAATTTAATTGTTATAGTAATTCTACAAATGGAGTTTTCTCTTCACAAATCAAAGATGATAATAGTTGTAAAATTCCAATTCCTCTATGTATTAATTACTCCTCTTACAAATCTATAATAAAATTAATATTTCACAAAGTTATCTAATATTTTTGTGCTAAAATATGATTTATTTAACTACTTTCACTTAGTTATCTTGGAGCACCCATTTATTGCTAACAATTTTTTGTTATATTACCAAAAAAATATTAATTAATAATTATTTCAAGGAATACTCCTAACTTTCTAAATGAATTATATTATTGGTACCACCACCGGGAAGCATGAGAACAAGAACAAAAATTCAATCTGGTTGATTCTACTAGAGCACCTAGATGGTTTGTTCAAATTGAGAAAAAAGTCCATGATTTTTTTGATGAATCAAAACAAACAAGAAAACAACTAGCTTTTAAAATATTTCAAAGAAAGGGATATCCAAGGATAAACACTAGACACAAAAATTCCCTTTGACAAAATAAATACTAAGAAGTTAAACAAATCGATCGGAGGATGTGTGTCATCTCCTTTGTGCATGGCCTCTTTCATAACATGACGAAATGTTTGCTCTGATACCAATCCGGTATCATCTAATATAGCTGGAAAGAGTGAGAACGAATAACACAAATTCAGTCTTGCTGATTCAAATATTCACGCTAGGATTTTGGAAGAACATTTACGAGCATGAGGTGAGTTTTAAAAGAAAGCAGGGGGCGGATTTTGGAGCCTAGCTATGAGGAGTAGAAGTATCAGGGTTGATCAAATTGAGAGAAACTCCATGTACTTTTATTTATTTATCGAAACAACCAAATTAATACCTAGTGTTTAAAAGAGAACCTACAACTATACAAGGACAAAATTGCCTTAAACAAATAGTCCATGTGAGAATGATACGTGCACTTACCTAAATTTAGGCTATTGTTATTGTAAAGGTGCAAGAACGAAAAAGAAGAGCAACTAAAAGTCCTAGGAGATATACATGGGACGTGTTAAAATTGGTGCTTTGAAATGTACAAGGACAAAACAATAGTAGTACTACTGTTTGAGACAATAGACTTAATGGTGAATTCTATGGTGGGTAAAAAATTGAAATAATATATGCATACTTAAATTGCCTCATCTTTGCTACACAACATTGAATACAAGGAAAATGGAAAAGTTGTTAATAAATGATAAGACATTGATGGAGATCAAGATAAGATAAAGATAGAAGTTAGATAAAGTTTTAATACAGAGTTTAATTTAAATTATAAGTTTTTAATTATATTAGATTGGTTTATTTATTTTGATAAAGTTATAACTTAGTAGAAGTTCATTTATTTTTAGCTTCTTTTAGATTATTTGCTTTATAAATAAAGGGCTTAATCATTGTAATTCATAGCCCTTAATTATACGATAAATTGATATTTTCCTTTGCCCTCAATTCTTCTCTTCTTGCCCCTCTTTCTTTCTTGCTTCCTTTCCATCTGTTTTTTCTCTTGTTCATTAACAAATTATACGCTCATGTGTCACATATATTAGACGCTAGTAATTGATCAAATAATGAAAAATCCTCACATGTCAAAATGAACAAGAGCGAGCTTCTTAATCGAGTTATTAGAAAGAATTGCATTCTTCAAATATTAAGTAAGACTATTAACAAGGAAAGAGGAATTGAAGACAATATAATGAAATAGAATTGAAACATGTTAGTTGAATTGAAGAAATGGAAGGCTAAAATGTCACTTCTACAAAATAATTGCTAGATTTAGTCACTGTTTGAGCCCCATTTTCCAAAAATTCATTTTTTCTCTCAATTTCATTTTCAATCACAAATTCTCTCAATAAAATAACTTTCCATGTAAATCTAAAAAAATTTCCTACGTTTTAACCACACATTCTCCAAAAATTACTATTACAAAACCTATTTTCTTCCAAATGGAATCCATCCTTACTAACTTCATGACATGGAGTATTGGATAAGAAAAAATTATCTATTAAGATAAATTAACTGTAATAAGATTCGAAGACCACAATAGGGTTGAAATAAAATAAATAAAATGAAAAATTAGTATGGGTTAACAAAAGTAGTTGAGGTTTTGATCTATTATATTTACCGATAAAAAAAAAAAAAAGGAGTAACAAATGGTTGAGACATTTCGTGCTACTTAGAATAATTCTCGTTCATAAGAATAAGAGTCTCTCTAATAGGTTTAGAAAATGAGAGACATACCAAAACAAACATGATCCGTGGTTCATGTACATGTTGCCGCATAACCTAATGTTCTCAACTTCTTCAACTAGATTTGTTCCATAATCTTAATTCCAGTAGTATTTTAGTCTCCTGACCGACCAACTTTCAGTCCCTTAAAGGTACTAACAAGTAACAAATCTTACAAAGGAGGAGACAACTTTTGGTTCATTGTATGTTTTAGTTATCTTCCAACCTATCGTAGAAAAGGTTTTTATGTAACCGAGTGGTGCCATATGTGTAGGTGTGATGGGGATACGCATGACCACTTGTTCATTCACTGTGACGGTGTTCGTTGGATGTGGAATAATGTTCTGGCTTCTCAACATATAGATTGGGTGTTGCCTAGAAGCCTGGAGGACATGCTACGGGTATGTAGGAGAAAGGTTCATGATAAAGATAGCAAGCTTGTTAGGAATCTTATCCCGGGATGTATTATTTGGTGTATGTGGAGCGAAAGAAACAACCGATATTTTGAAGACCTAACTTGGACCACAGAGCAAATTAGATAATTCTTTTATCTAACTTTATATAGTTGGTTTAATGTCGCGGCTAGTAACCCTATAAAGGGACTATCTAACTTTATGTCTTTCTTTCTTGTTTAAGTTGATAATACACTCCCTATGTATTCTTCTTTAATTAATAAAATTTTTGGATTATTTATCAAAAAAAATGTTATCTTCCACCCTATCAGTCTAAAGAAAGCATCTAGATATATGGTTGGAAAAGATTATAAAACTGTTGACAGAAAAAACCATATTTCATGTTTCAATATTCTCCGAGTCTAGCAATAAGCAACATACAGCTGTATTGAAACAAGAAAGGAAATAAGAGAAAACCCCACAAGTCCACAACTCATAATCANAAAAAAAAAAAAAAAGTAACAAGCAACCTAAGTAATAACTGCTGGCGTCCACATAGGAACATATGACAGCAGCAGTAGAAGACTATCTTTCTGGCCATGTTCATTCGTCTCCGCCTAGTACTATAAGATTGATGTACAGGTGAAATCATGGAAAAACACAAAACAATTTGGCAGTGCAAGTAGGCACACAGCAGAAAATATGAGGTTACAGCGAACCACTGAACCACGCAATGATGGCAAGAAGCAAAAAATCTCTGGCAGTTTGGTAACAACTAACAAACAAACAATGCGTATAAACAATAGTATAGATTAAAATAATATGAAAAAGCAGTTCCTTCCTCGGTAATGATTCCTTTGAAAAAATCAAGCATGGATTATGGAGAAGCGCAGCAGCTTTTGTACTTGAAAAAAAAATAGCATAAAATTCTCAAAATTACAGCTACTAATTTCTAAAAAAATCCTTAATCTACACTGAAAAACCTCGATTCAAAAACTTATACTTCCGAAAATTTACTCAAAATTAAACACTTTGCACTATAAGATCAGATAATTCATTTGAAAATTTTGAAACACACATTCTCGTAATGGGAATAGAATATCTAACCTGTTGCTGCTACAGTAATGGTAGAGCTTCCCACGGCTGGAGAAGATAATAACATTAACATCAACTTCGCAGAGAACAGCAAGCTCTTTCGCCTTCTTTATCAATCCATTCCTTCTCTTCGTAAAAGTTACTTGTCTCGAGCTCTTATTCTCGATTCTCTTTATCTCCAACTTCCTACGCCCCATTGTCAAACACAATTCAGTAAAAAAAAAAATTGAAGATTTATTGAAGAAATAAATAAATTGATTGAATTCCCAATTGGGAAAATGGGAATTTTGGCGGTTTTTTCACTTCTCAGATCCTCTATTTTATATGGGTCATAGGCCATAGCATAAAAAATCACAATCTGTACAGAATCCGAACCTGGTGGTAATTTTTTCGCATTTCTGTAAATGGTAGTTCAACAGTCGTATCAATTTCGTGACTTTTCCTGAATCAATAAAATTATAAAATTCGAAGAGGATAACTGTCAAAATCCTTTCCAAGCAGATTTGGACACGTGGAGATATAGAAGTTGAAATGGGGTAGTGTTCTGCTCATAAAATGTTAATATTGAAGCTACATACCGAGGGTATACACTATTCCTGCTCATAAAATGTTAATATTGAAGCTACATACCGAGGGTATACACTATTCCGTGTGCCCAGCCAATCTTTTCGCCATGTTTACCGCCAAAGTCGGTCAGAGGTAACTGGCAAAAATTAATCCTCTCCGTCTTCATTGGGATAATTGTTCATATTGTTTCACTCTTTTGACATTTGAGTATCAGATCAACTTCACATAAATGAATCCAATAGCAACATTGGAAAAACAAAAACAAAATTATAACCAATTTGCTAAGGGAGAGAGAAAGGGGGAAAATCTAGTATTTTGAGTTAAATGTTTTTACTCACTTAACTAATATTTACATTACATTTTATACACTTAATTTTAAAATGTCTTCGTTAAAATTTAATACGTTAGGATTCCATCGCTCTCACTTATCATATTTTATAAGTCACTAAACTTTAAAATTCTTTTGAGTGGTCACCGAATTTTAACACATTGCACTCTATTACTTACTCATCATGCATCATTAGCCACTGAGCTTATACATTCATCACGCTTTAATAATTGAATTTAAAATGCTTCTGAGTGATTACTGAACTTCATAATATTTTTGTGTAAAGTTATTTTTTTATGAGATTCGACCTAGATAAAAAAAAAATAAAAAAAAAAAACATATGTTGAATAGATAATAAAAATCTCAATTTAAGACGAGAATATTGATATTAGTCAAGAACATATATAGTTTCTCTAGTAATCAAAAGTCATGTTCAGGGGAATAGAGTAATGCTAATTTCACATTGACACAACTCTTAATTTAGATTATAATCTTCCTTGCGTTGAGAAAATAAAATAAAGAAATTATTTATTTATTTCGATTGAGATCGTAGACCCAAATCAAGAAAATAAAACATTATATCTCAAATAAAAAACGTTTTTTTTTTTCAATTTAGAGTCAATAATATTAATCAAGACTAATAAAATATGATTTTTAGAATTGTCACACGATAATTCAAGAGCAAAGAATGTCATCATCTTTGTGTATGGTATTTTATACTCCAAAATTTTAATTTTTGAACAGTTGATTCAGTGAGTAAAGTTCAGTGACTACTCAAAAATATTTTAAGTTCAGTGAGTAAAGCTAAATGAAGGTATAAGTTCAGTGACTAATGAAATATGGTGAGTGAGTGTTAGAGTGCACTATGTTAAATTTCAATGACCACTCAATAATATTTTAAAAGTTCAGTGACTAATGAAACATGATGAATGAGTGATCGAGTGCAATGCGTTAAAATTCAATGACCACTAAAAAATATTTTAAAATTCAGTGAGTAAAACGTGATGAAGATACAAGTTCGGTGACTCATGAACCATTTAGCTTCTAGTGTTTATAAATGAAAAAAAAATGTACAATAAATCCGGATATGAATATATTTTATTTTAAAATGGATTGAAAGCATATTATTAAGAATAATTCAGATATGAATATTACCTTGGAGTGTGTATACATGTGCAGAGAAGTAATTTACATTATGCTCCACCAATATGAATGGTTTAGAAAATGAGATTGGTTTAGGGAATGTGGTTGGTTTTTAATTTGAAATATAAAAAATATTGGTATTGTTGACCGATGGGTTCCAAACATCAACATATCTTCCCTTTTATCTCCTCCAAGTGTACCATGCACTTAGACCACACGTTAAAGAGACGGGATCGCAACTTTCAAAAAGGGAGAGGTCAAGATCGTGTGCACTCCATGTACTTGATACACATGAAGCTCAATGATGTCACAATATAGCCATTATAGGCTCTAAGATTTTGGGCCCCAATCACACCAAAATCGAGCTCAGATAAATCATCAATTGACACCACAAAACAACAACCCAATCTCCAAACCGAACCACCACCCAACTACCAGTTGCTCCAACTTGAATTAGCCCACAAGAGGCTCGGTGTGAAGAAGGTAGCCACTAGTGTTAGCCACAAAGACTAGAAAAGAAGGAGAAGCCAAGACAAGCACTAAGCAAGAAAAGGGACGGTTCTCTCTCTCAAAACACACGGCTCCAACACACTTCTTCCACACACTAAACACAAGAAAATAGTCCACTTAATATGCCAAAGATAGTGGGCTTTTGGGTCAACCACAAGAGGCCCAATAGATAACAATAAGTGGGCTTTCAACCCTAAAACCGTCCAAAGTAATGGGCAGACCATGAGCAACACCAATAAATTGGGCTACTTCAAATGGCCCACTTAGGTAGTCGGAATGGTTTGTTCATTGTGGTGTCGACATTTCACTTCAATAATCGGCCGAGGCCTATGAAATCTAATCCAAACTATAANGTTCTTTTTTATTCTTCAAATTTAGTTTTCTAGTTTGATTTCCTTTATTTGTAAATTCCATAACTTATATATTTGATTTGTTCAATTGTAGGTGGAATTAGAATCAACATTATATAAATCAAATTATACGCGACTCAATTTGTCAGTTGTAACTTGCATGGGGCATCAAGTATCTGATCTAAACTTCCTTGGACTCAAGAGGCCTAGTTAGTGTGGCTAGAATTGGGTCTCTTATGATTGTCTTGAATCAATGAGGTGACAATTCTACTGGAAGTTGTGTCACCTCGGAGAGGAACGTCAACGACGCCGTGGAAATGAAGATGAGTAAGGTGATAGTATGTGGCCTCATCACCTCGAACAAGAAATCGAGGAGGCGACATACTTAACTATATTCGCTTCGAAAAAGAATGTGATTACAATGCATTTTGTCTAGATGGTAGCTGTGGCATGCCATGTAGGTGGAGGCCTAACAATAGCCCACCAAGTTCAATATTCAATTATTTATGTAAGAGGCGTAGGACTGATTATTTTATACACTAGTTATCTTGAAGATATGAACGTCGAGAGTTGAATGTGCTGACTAAGCAGAACAACGTGCCAAAAAGCACCCATTGTTGTTAACAGTGTGATTACTACCAAAACTTATAATTATGCATAGAAATGATAATTTTACAGTAAAATGATACTAGAAGTGATAATTATTCGCGTGTATTTATTACTCAATAATCTTATTATAAATGCATATGTTATTAATGTGAATCGGAAAATCCATTCACAAAGCTTCAAATATGTAGAAACAAGAGTTCCATTTACAGAATCTGCTTAGAAAGTAAAAGCAGTGCTTGAGCTACAGACTGAAATTATATATATATAGAAATCCATACTCATAAAATGTCTCTTTTTTATGAAATAACACAACAAAATACTGAATTTGATGACTTCAAACCATGATTTGCCCAGTTTTCATGTTCAAGGCAACCATCCTGACATGAAATTATTTACACTGGGCCCTGCGGCTGCCATTGGATCAGTCTGGTATCTGGAATTCAACAAATTTTTATTAGCAATATTACGGTGTGATGTATCAATTCTATCTTGTGTACAATTGAGTCACTGAACATAAACGTTTGTTACAATTAGATTGTTCCTTCCATATCATCTAGTTTGATCGACATAATGACTCGATTGTAACAAAGTTTAAGTTTAACGACAAACTCATAATAAAATAATATTTCCCGACCAGAAATTAATGTTTGAACCTAGAGGCTTAGACCACTTGGACTCTTATGCAATGTTTGGCATATGATATTGAATGAGTACCAACAAGGACATTTCACGTGATACGTCTATAAATTTCATCATATGTTCAACGATTAATTCGTGCACAAAAGATGAACGACGACGACGGCAAATGTAATAAAATTTCCGTAGTATAACAATGAAAGATGACATACCCAATTTGTAGAGTGGGTTCACATTCCAAAGGATGAAAGAAACCATGAGGCTGAGGCTGAGGCTGAGCTGGTTCATGGCCATAGCCAACGTCTTGATCAGGATCTTGATTCCACTGCAGACTCATGTGATTTCCTTCCATCAACTGCAAATATTGCTCACAATCTCTTGTTACATTTCGAATATACAGCCATTAAAAACTAAAAACCTAAGATAGTCGAAACTGAAATAGCGAAACGAATACGAGAATTTGTAAACAATGAGGCTCGGTTAATGAATTATGTACCCTTTGTTTCAAACTTCTGTTGGCCTCATTTAGTGCATGCTCCTGTCCATATGTGTATGTATATAGAGGCCAAAAGAAATTAAAATAGTGGAATATTAAACAATTAAATGTTAAATTATTTGTTGATTTTCGATTAATTTTGAATATTAAAGAACTTCCATACCTTTCTTTGAAGATCTGCGAGGGTGTCCAGCATAGCTTGTGTCTGGAAAATGGGAATATTTTGTCTCAAGGATGAGTAAAAATATATTCCATTAGCTAGTATATATATAAAATCTTGAATAGACGACAAGAATATTTTCGTATCTTTCTCGAATGATTCTACAGAAACCAAACAGAGTCTCGAAAATAAATCATATGCAAAGATAGAGTAGTTGATTATCTAACGGTGCAAGAAACACAATAACAACATTCGACTTTAGATCGAGTACTTACTCGTGTTGATCTGATATGCTTCAGTGACATATCGAGCTGCATCTCTAGTGATTCAAGTTCCTTGCTATTCAATGGACCGAGATCCTCACCAAGAAGGTTCCTAGTGGTGATGATAGTACAGTAGCCAATAAAAAAATTATTTACGTCAAAACTTACTTATATACTTATAAGTAACTTTTTAAGACTATTATGTTCAATTATATTGTATAATTAATTCCTATCTGATGACTGACCTTTGTGAACGTTGTAGGGCTTCATAACGTGCTTTCAACTTGAGATACTCATGCTGACTGCTTAGCTCCTACAATCATCACAAAATGGTAATAAGTTGTCATATAAAAGTTACTCATACATCAAACTACTATGGAAGTAATCATGGAATCGTCGAAGGAAAAAAAAACAATTATATTTATAAATATGAGATGTCGAAGAAAATTGAACTTAAGATATTTTTTGTGTTGCATACCATGTTGAACTCATGATAGAAAATAGATTGAATATAGGTGAAACTAGAAATTAATATAATCATTGACACGAATAACTTATTGGCACACATTGGTTCGATGAAAAATAGATCCAAGAAAAAAGGCGCGTAGTATTAAAAAAATGAAATAAACAAAATTTTCCACTCTTGAGGTTTGATGAAAAATGAATCTGATTTGCAAATTAGGGTGTGTTTGAACCATATTATTTTGGAAGAATGTGTTTGGGATAGTAGATTGATGGAGAATGCGTGGTTAAAAAGAAAGAAAAAGTTATTGATGTGATGTAAAATATTATTTTATTGAAGAATGTATAGTTGAAAACAAGTATAAAAATGAGAATGAAAATTTTAATGTGGACCAAACAGGGGCCAAGGATAAATGAATTTGACAAATATGAGATAAAAACTTTTAGACAAAAATAGACGTACAACGTTAATGAAAACAAACTCAACAAGTCAACGACATTAGGCCATTGTATGAACATTTTCTAGAACCTTATATATATGACTGATTAGCTATTTTTGGCGTTTACTAATTTATTACATATTAATGCTATATAAACGAAATATATGTTATGTTCGTAAGTAGATATATATTTAGCCAGGAATAAATTTTGCTTAACCACAGTGAGTTACCTATACATTTGTGCTACCAGTTATTAGGTATTGTTGCCCCATTATATGTTACAAAACATATCAGACTACAAGTCACACTAATGTGTTGACACATTAAAAAAAATTACTAGGAAAAAAAAAAGATTTTTAAGCTAAAAAAATTAACGGGTTCCCCCAAATCCGTCCATGTTACAAAATACGAACCAAATTTAACGAAATTCATCTTTCTGTCAAATTATAAAAGTTAGCTACAGCAAAAGGGAAAATCTGCAACCTGAAAAGTTTAGAAATTGTTTGAAGGAGAAATGTGCACGAATTTAGGACAAGTTTATGGGGTTTTTTCCTTAAACCTGTATTATTTAGGACAAGTTTGTTGCGTTTTTTCTTAAACTTCTCAAGTTTATAGGGATTTTCCATGTTTACTTATAGAAATTTCTTATTAAACGAAACAATTTCCTTTTATTACAAAACAGAATATCACTGATCGATAAATTATCTCCAAAAATCTCTCAAAGAATGTGTTAATTTTCTTTCCTTTCTTATCGACTTTCTCTTGTAATTTTATTAAAAACCCTAAACATATTTTTCCAATTGATGTTGAACTTTTCGAAGGCAAAAGAATCCCTGGTCTGGTTCAGATTATGATTTTTGAACTGTTTTTCAGCTTATAATTTTCCAAATCTTGAATTTTCTGAGTTGAGCATTCAACCTGTTCTTTCTGCTGATTTTCTGAAAGATGCTTTATCATATTTTTATGCTTAAATCATTCTCAGACGCTATGATGTTCTACTTTAATATTGAATCTTTTTCTGAATCCTCTACTGGACTGCTTAGTTATAAATACTTTTTCATGGAAATATGGCTTCTTTATTTATTACGTTTAAAGAGGCATAAATTTTATTATGATAACTTCGTCTTTCTTGAATCTTTTTTCACTTAGGAATTCAATGTTTTGATCCAATGATTGATTATTATTCATCACAAATTTACAATCATTAAATCTGCATCTTGCATGGAATCTGCTTAGTTAATTATTAGTACTTTTTCACGAAAATAATTGTTTTTCCATGCAATATTATGTTCATATTGTGATTACAAAGATTATTTATGAGCTTATACTCTTAAATTTGTATTTCTCTCTTCAGATTACTATGGAAGAAGAGATTTTGAGCATGATATCACCAGCAAAAGTAAGGATGAATGAAGAATCTTCAAATTCTAATTGCGGAATTCATATTTTTCATGCATGCAAATTCAAAGGGGTAGTACCACAACAAAATGGACACTGGGGGGCACAGATTTATGCAAACCATCAACGCATATGGCTTGGGACATTTAAATCAGAGATAGACGCGGCTATGGCTTATGATAGTGCAGCCATCAAACTCCGGGATGGAGAAACTCATCGAAATTTTCCATGGACAAGACTAAGTATTCAAGAACCAAAATTTCAGAGCCATTTCAGCACAGAAGCAATTATGAACATGATAAGGGATGGATCATACCCATCCAGGTTTGCTGAATTTCTAAGGAGCCAAAAGG
The DNA here is from genome assembly GCA_903798235.1 of Fraxinus ornus. Classification (NCBI taxonomy): domain Eukaryota; kingdom Viridiplantae; phylum Streptophyta; class Magnoliopsida; order Lamiales; family Oleaceae; genus Fraxinus; species Fraxinus ornus. The sequence continues at coordinate 17,621 of CAIGRF010066505.1, forward strand.
GTGAAATCGAAATAGGCCTAAATCTTTCGTCGCTACATGGTGACGGGGAATTTTCGTGCAGGCTACTTTTCCAAAAGGAATTAACGCCAAGTGATGTTGGAAAGCTGAATAGGCTTGTAATTCCCAAAAAATATGCTGTTAAGTATTTCCAAAATGTTACTGCAGAAGATGATGTAGAAAATGGAAGAGTTGATGAGGTGCAGCTTGAGTTTTATGATAGGCAGATGAGGTTATGGAAATTTCGGTATTGCTATTGGAAGAGTAGCCAAAGTTATGTATTCACAAGAGGCTGGAATAGATTTGTGAGAGAAAAGGAATTAAGGGCTAACGATATTATAGCTTTCTACATATATGAGAGTCAAGACAGGCGTCGAGTTGGACAAACATTTTGTGTAATTGATGTGGCCAACAAAGGGGACTCAAGAAATGGCTTAACCGCTGCAGGGGTAACAGATCGTCGTCTTGATTTAGGACAAAATGCAACTTACGAATTAAATAACGAAGAGATTGAAGAATTTGAGGATCAAATGGAGTTTGTAGGAATAGATTTATCACCTAGCAGCACTGAGACAAAAAGTATCAAACTATTTGGTGTCCTTATTAATCTTTAACTTGAGATCTTCCTGTTTGTACTAATTTTATTTTATTTTTTCAGTTTTTCATTTTGTGCATTTGAAGCTTAATAAATTAAGCTTTTGTTCTCGTTTTAATGTTTTTAGCATCATTCAATCTCAATTGTTTGTTAGACTACAAAAACTTCTAGTGTAGTGCAAGTGAAAGATTTTAACAGAAAAATATGTTAGTAGACGGTCCAATCAGAAACTTTAAACTTCATTAGAATTAAAAATAAATAAAAATGTGTAGGATGGGAATAAACAGTATACCAATTAACACCAACAAATAGATCTAATTTTCTGTAATTTTATACATTATGGTCTCATATCGACTGAATAGTGTGAAAGATGCCGTGCAAGTTATAACTCGTATCAAAAAATCGTGAAAATTTTAAGAAATTATGTAATTACCAGTGCCTCCCTTGAGGATACATGTGGCTCTGGTGCTCCATAGTTGCACTTTTGATACCTCTCCAATGTTCTGAGCATACTGCATAAAACCATAAAACATAAATAGGTATTCAATACAAAATAAATTAAGGGGAACATTCATTGACTGTAAATCATTGAAACAGAATGAATGATGAAACTGAGTCGTCAAGTTAAGATTCTATAGCGGCGATGTAGAACTTCGTACACGGGTTTTGAGAATTTGGGAATGGCCCAATAGAGAAAAATCAATCTGAACCTCTAATTTCAGATTTGAGATTCTAATGATTGTTTAATCTTCTATGTGGTCTAGGCTAAAGCTAATAAATCTCGAGGTTATGATAGATCATCACAAGCCTCAACTATAATGTAGACCTTACTAATCATAACAAGTTTCCCACTCTTGGCTTGCGAGATGCCCTAATCTGTGTATTCATAGCTCATACAAATATCCATAAGTATGAGTATTCATAGCTTTCAATGTCAGGAACATGTACAGTTAACCATGAGATGAACTCAAAAGACTTTTCTGGTAACTGGATATAAGACTACCTTTGACTAAACCAACACACAAAAATAATGAATTGTCAGATTTGAGCTAATTAATGGACTTATAAAGGTGTCTAATTAGAGGAAGAGAAAAGAGAGAAAATAAGTTATAATTCAATGAGAATAATTGATATTTAAGCAAGATATACACTTCCCAAAC
>CAIGRF010066534.1:0-11812 GCA_903798235.1 Fraxinus ornus
GTGAGATTTTTGTCTTTCCTATAATCTTCTGCTGCATCAAGGTCCCTCTCTTTTTTTCTCTTTTTGTTCCTTAATTCTCTAACCTCTTATGGCCTCTTGGTAACCCATGGTTCTTGAGTATCTTTACCATAGTTGCGACCATAGACAACATTTGTAGCTCTTTAGTGCCTAGTGCTTCTATTGAATCACGTGATATTGTCGCAAAATGTCTCACTCTCACATTGTACAACTTGCGTAAAACCGATTGAAATCTCATCCTCACTCACTTTGTATATATATGATTAAGTGATTCAGATCATGTTTGTGTTTTTTGGTGAAGTCTCGATCTATTTTCATTGAAGTTCAGTAGACTTCTTTATGAAAGAGCGTCGAGAGATAAAGGTTGCATTGAGGGAGAAAACTAGTTGGGGGTTGTGTTGGAATGAATGAAAATGGCGGGAACGACTTGTATTTATAGATGTTAGGTTTGCAATACAGACGCGGTAATTAACCTTGCAATCGAAATGTCTACATGTTCACTTTCAATGTAATCCCTCGAGGGTCGTGTGACCATTGGATTCTGGTGAAACTTCATCTTTAATTCCCAAATGACGATGATGGGTCGAGTTCACACCTTCATCATAGCGAGAGTTCAGCGGTCTACCGTACTGACATAAAATAGAGTGATTCAGCTCAACTCCATTATTTGTCGAATAGTAGGAATAAACGATGACACTTTCCTGAACGCATAATATTAACTACCACATCACAATTCCGTTGTCAAGCGAATGATGCCCATAGTATTTTGATTAAAACAATACAAATTCTTGTTTGGTCCCCATTATTTTCAAAATACATTTTTCTCTCTTTTATTTTCAACCACTACATTTTTTAATAAAATAACATTATATGCAAACTCAAAACATTTCCTTATTTTTTAACTACACATTCTCCATCAAACTACTATTATAATGCATTTTGGAAAAAAAAATGGGGCTTAAACAGGAAGTTCAGTAATACGATGACCGACGAAATTAACTTCTAACTTTAGCAACACAGCGGTGACAAAATTAAGAATATTAAAGCCTCTTTTGACAAATAAGCTCCTATTCGATGTGCACCAAGATCCACAAAGTGTGCCAATAAAAGATGAGTCAAATCAGCACCACCATCCTTATTAGCTTATTAAGAATAGGTCCACAATTGACTTATCTTTGTCCAACACATTTTTATGGGCCCTAATGCATTAAATTAAATCACTTGATACACAAATTCGGTAACCACTTAACATTCTTATCCATGACCAGATATGATAAGTAAAAACAAAATTAATGAAATATAAGAAAATATTTATGCATAATTCTTAATTACAACAATCTTAATCAGTAAATTAAGAACAATAAAGGAAATAAGACATGAATGGATGTAATCACAAATTTAGTGTGATTGGGTCAAAACCAAGATTGGTAAAGAATTAACCTCTATTTGATGGCCATTATTGTGTAAAAATAATGATTTTTTAGAGGACGTGTGACTAAAAAAAAAAATTATGAATTTACATGCAAAATATTTTATTGTGTGAATATATAGTTGAAAATGAGTATGAGAAATAAATTATTTTGTTTTAAAGAGAGTCAAACAGGGACTAAATGTCATCAATGTTAAGTTTGAATATAAATGTATTTCAAATTAACAATAAAATGACTACCAATTATATCAAAAGTTAAAAGGGAAGCACAAATAATAATGATAATATAATGCATCATAAATGGGACAGAGAAGCAAAGTTAGAAACAATATATAGTGAGTCGGTATTAATTAATAAGGTTCTACCAGATAATTTCCACATTATCTAGAAAATATAACTCGAAAAATGAGTATTAATTTACACACTTGCATATATACAATTTACAACGTTGTATAAATAAAATGGTTTGACTTTGTAGAGTTCTTTCCTCCTACATATGAAAGTCTATGGTGATGAGATAAGTTCGACATGCGAAATAATAAAGTATATAGTCAATGCAATAACGAAAGCATTTATTAACTTTCTAAGTGTCGTTAAAGCCTGTGGTCTTGTGAGTGGTCAACACGAATATTTGGAGTTTAACCATTAATAATTAATGCACAAATCTAATAATGCTATAAGGTTTTCTTCATACGTTACAAAATAAATTCAACTTGTCACAAATTGTTAACAAAACACCTATAATATACCTGTCTTTGCATTCTTATTCACTCTACTCTTGTGTCTCACTCTTGAATAATCTTCTCTTCATCCAAATCAAACATCATGTTCGAATTAGGAGGGTTTTGGCCAAATGATGGTGGAAACACTTCATTAGCTTCTTGCCATACGGTTCAGCGTGAGATTCATGTGTTGCTAGTGGATCACGATTTTGATTGTCTGATTTCTACAGCAAAAATGTTAGAGCTATGCTCGTACAAAGGTAGACATATCAAAAATTAATTTATCACTTCATAAAACAAAAGATCAAGATTAGATTTAATTGCTTTGCATAGAGATGGTTTAAATGATTTAAAGTGGCCATATTTTTAGACAATGAAGCATCCAAGAGATTTTACTTCTGATGTTGAAAACTCATTAATATTCTTTATTTTGAATTACATTTGTAGTTTTTTTCTGGTTTTTTTGTACACTTATTTGGAAAAAAAATAGGTTGAAGATTTCATGTTTATATGGAGACATGATTTTTCTTTTGTTCTCAAAGGTCATTAGATATTGTTTAATTGATACAGTAGATCATGCATACTAAATGTGTAAAAACATGCTTAGAGAGCATATATTTCCAATATTTTGTTGCGACAATGAAAAGTTACCCGCGCTATTTTTTGAATATATACATAACATTTATTTCTTTACCGTTTTACATCAAAACATGATACGATGTATATTATTAAAGTTCTAATATATGTAATGTTACCCTATTCTTGTCCAACCAATTAATATTAAAAAGAATATCATTTTTTATATATTGGTAATTATTTTTTCCCCTGCAGGCCTGGCGCAAAACAAATTTTCTTTTCTATTTTTTCCCCACTAAACTTAGCTGCTTTCTACTAGTCAATGAGAAAAAAGTATCAAGAAATTTTTGAACATCTATAGAAAAATCAAATGTGATAATTTATATAATATTTGGGAAAAATCAAAGAAAAATTATTTCACAAAAAATCTGAACTTTTCTTCCATCCTTCATTTTTTTTAAATCTAATTCTTCTTTATTAATAATTAAAAGGTCTTCGGTTTTCATTCTTGTTCTTTTAGCCAAGTAACTTGTCTTTACTAATGTGTTGTAAGTTTTCGTAGTCTCATTATTTTCCTTGTCAATAATTAGTCTTCCGAAATGAATTTGTCTCAGTTACATGTGTTGAACTTGCTTCGACTGCTTCAAAGATGCTTTCAAGCGAAAAATCAAATTTCAATCTTGTGATGGCAAATATACACTCACCCGACATGCACGGATATAAGCTTCTACAACAAGCAGTCAACATGGACATTCAAGTGATTTGTAAGTATTTCTAGATTCTTATTAATTTTCTCGCCTATTTCTTTTCCTTCCCTTCAAAGAACTGAATATTAAAAAATTTAGAATCTCCTACATGAATTTAACTTTTCTAGTCGATCTTCTCACCTCATACATATATTTTCGTTCCAAATATTGTTCTTCATTCAGTGTTATCAGTTGAGGACAATGAATTCCTTGCAACGGGAGCTCTGGAAAATGGAGCTTTGCTCTATATCAAGAAACCAGTTACATTGGACATCTTGAAATGCCTTTGGCAGCATGTGGAGAGAGAGAAAATGAGCATTCATAAAGAAAAAGGAAGGGTAATGGGAATGACTGAAGCAAATAATAACATGGGGGGGATTGAATTTAGAGGAGAAAGTGGGGAAGAAAACAACGTTGGTGGAAGCAACAACATGAAGGACAACAAATATAAAGGAAAGAGGAATATACTACAACGAAAGGGTTTGATTGAGGATGAAGAATGTGAACCAGAACATCAAATAATCGACAATAAGGTTCGGAAAAGAGTATGCACGAGAAGAGTATACACTGAGTGGACTCGAGAACTTCATGGAAAATTTATGGATGCAGTGAGGCAGCTTGGTGATGGAAGTATGCTTCTTGTTCCTTTAATCATTGCATTTTATCATATTAATTTTATACTAATAAAGTTACTGACACTATAATCTCTATGTATTGTGTGTTTTGAGTGTGTGTCCAAAAAATATATGGTCTAGTGTAACAGTACAAGATATATGTACATGTTTCGTGTTTAAAAATGCAGGGTGTTTCCCTAAAGATATCTTGAAGCAAATGAAAGTGCCTGGCCTAACAAGAATGCAAGTAGCAAGCCATCTTCAGGTTCGTTTTCTACACGCATGCTTGGTATGATAGACATGATTACCGAAGAAAGGCTCGAGCATAGATTCGTTATTTATCTTGTTGAATCCCATTTACTTGTTTAATTATCTCAAAATTTCTTATTTATTCTCTGTACTTATTTGTTTTTCTTTTCACACAGAAATGCCGGAATGACAATTGGCGACCTCCCGAAGAGCGAAAATATCAGCAAAACATTGTTCCTACAGCATCTTCAGGCGCTGATTCATCGGGCCAAATTAAGCTCAGAAGATTCGGGTCAATGCCTTGTCAAAATAATAATAGTTTATTATTTCAGGAGCATCCCAAAGCCAGTGAAAGTTCTAAAATCCATTTTGAAAAGGACATTCCCAATGATGGTGGACATGAAACTATAAATATTAATGCACCAATCATCAATTCCCATCAGCTATATCATGAATCTGGTCCAAGTAATGTCAGACCTGGCTCAAATCCTTCATCAAACCCTAGATATCCATCTGATGGTTTCTTTAATTTTCTAGACATGGACTACTTCATTCATAATTGTTCTAGTATGCAACAAGGATCTGGCATGGACATGAATAAAAAAAATTCGCTCGAAGCAATTCATGATTCTGACCAAGTTTACCCTGATCAGCAGGTACAAGGTTCCTGATTCCTTGTAATATAACATCCTGATATTTATGTTAGATCATAACTAGTTGTCGTACAATATATATTTAAACATTTAGTTGACACTACATGATATGTTTGCAATTTTCTGAGTAAGGTGGATTGAACTAGACATATAAACGTTGATGTACATCGTACTGTTTAGTTGTACTGTCAAAATACATACATACGTACATACATTTATATATACTCACACATATCTACGATCACACAGAGAGACTGTGTTTTTGATTTATTTACTTCGTACTGGTTGACTCGTACTGCAGAATTCAGCAATGCCAAACACGGATAGCGGGAGCCACTGGAGTTCAGAGACATCAATCTTTGCAAGCAACTCATCAGAAAATGAAGGCCAAGAAACCTAAAAAACTTTCAAGAGTCTAGGAATATTGAATAAAGTGTGCACATGCAGAGACATTCTGCACCCAGTTCTCTATCAAACTTGCTAAGTTTTTAATATTCTCTTGTTTTTAGGTACAAGAACATCAAACTATATAAGACCTATGCTGTAATAATTTGATTTGCCATTCTGTCCAACTCTGAGAACAACACCAAGCTTCTTTCTAGGTTTCAATCTAGTCATTTGTTAATTTGCCTAACAGAAAAAAGCACAGAGGCTGACACGATATCTGTTATGGACACGCCCAAGAACAAATATATAGCTAAAGAAATAATTTCCTAACTGATATGGTCATTTTGTGATCAACCCCGAACAACAATGTCCGAGATTGTTTTCGGTCATCTTGGGAGTTTTCTCAAGGGGTCCTCTTCGAGTTTCTTTGTCGGACTTAATTGCCGCACGTGACGATTCCACGACACCCGAGTTTTTATCTTTGTCTCTTTCTCTATTTCAAAAGACATACCCTAATAAGACTCTACTTCCATCATGCACTTATCCAACCGCAATAAGATTGGATCCTAATTAGCTTACAACTCCTCGTAGTGAAATACTCAAGTCTTTTACATCCCTTAAATTGATAAGACTTCAAGTATCCTAATCCTATAAAGAGTGTGCTACTTATCTCTATAAATACGGGTCCTAGCTCATTATTCAGATATGTTTTCACATTCAATTTATAGTCTTACGCTTATATTTTCCCTTTTCGCTAATTTAAGTATCGAATGAGCTACGAGGGCACACATCGACACCTTTGTTTCAAGTGTTGTATACGTGGCGCCCTTCTCATCCGAAGCACTATATAAGTGGTTGAAGCCCTGAAGCCAAAGCACTATGTAAGTGACTGAAGTTTTGGAGCCGAAGCACTATATAAGGAGCTAAAGACGAAGTCGAAGCTCTCTGTCCTGCAGCTCTTTACACCAAAGACGTCCAATATGAAGCTCCCTTAAGCTGAAGCCCTTAGAGGATCTGCATGCAATCTTAGCTGTGATTGATGTAACATTTGTAATAATGAATATCAGCATTGTAAGCCTAATATATAGGGTGGCTGACCCGTTGTCAATGTATTAAATGTATAGAAGAGGGAGTGATGTGAGGCTTCGACCACGGAGATGAGGCCATGTGGAGTTCGAGTACATATGCTAGAAAGTTATATATTTTACATTCTCCTCAAATAAACAGATTACACATTCTATCTCGAAATTTAAAATAAATAAATTTATATAATCTAATATTTTTTCACAGTTATATTCCTACATAGAGATTGATTTGAAGGAACTGTAGTGCCGTAGTTAGGACTTCAGTCCTAATGTTAGGTGTGCTCTAGTTCTCTTGATCTTGTCTGCTCTCTCATTCAGAATCAAAAATCAAATGAATCCTCCAAGAGGCATTGGTCCCACTCATCATAAGTACTAAGACCATCCTCATCTGGAAGGTTACCACTAAGAACAACATGATCTTGAGATCAATATCCCAAACCCAATCTCCCTCGTTCAGGCCCGACACAGATATGTAGTCTTCTTATGTGCATACCACATTCAAGAGAAGTACAAATGCTTATAAGTGATACATATTTTTTAGTTGCAGCACTTTTTTTTTTAATAAAAAACTCTTGAAATTTTACATCCGAAAAAGTCATATCTCATGTAAATTTTTGGATGCAAAATTACATGGAGTATGATTTTTTTTGGACGTAAATTTTCGAGTGTAAAATTTCTCTCAACTTCTTTGCAAATTCTATTGTGCCCCCCTAACATTTTTTTTCTGCGTCCGCCCCTGCCCACTCATCATAAGTACTAAGACCATCCTCATCTTGAAGGTTACCACTAAGAACAACATGATCTTGAGATCAATATCCCAAACCCGATCTCCCTCGTTCAGGCCCGACACAGATATGTAGTCTTCTTATGTGCATACCACATTCAAGAGAAGTACAAATGCTTATAAGTGATACATATTTTTTAGTTGCAGCACTTTTTTTTTTTTCTTCAATCACATTCAAATAGGAGTACAAATGCAATTACACTACAATGATGATACAAGAAGCAAGGCTATAAATTAAACCATCGGAAAACTATCACGAGAGTTAAGAGAAGACCCACCATTTAATTAATGAACTCCTTTAGAATGGCTAATGATCAAGTAGGATGTTTAGTTTCACTCCATCATTGCAAATGAACTGGTTTATGGTGGGTTTTGATACCCAATAAATTAGGCAATAATTTAAAACAATTGTTGAATAATTTATCGACATAATTGATTTGGCTTGACCCGAAAACAACCAACACTTTTGGAGGGCCCAAGTTTTGGTTAGTGTTTGGCTTTGGGTTATTAGTTGGATGATAATATGTATGGTAGCCCATTTATTGGTAAGTTGGGTTCTTTTGGTTGTTGTGCCACTTGCTTCTTGGTTTTGGTCCATTTGGAAGAAGAGTGTTTTGGCCCGATCCAATCTATATATCCATCCCTGTAAGCCGTTTTCCAGCGTGGTTTTGCAAGGAAGAAAGGGCAGCTGCAAGAGATGAGTGAAAAAGAAAGAGTACAACCATGTGTTGGTGAGTTGAGCCTCCATTCTTCTTCATTTCTGTTGTCATACTTTGCGGCCATCGTCATCCTTAGTGGGTGAGGAAACTTGAGGCAACCAAAGTAAAAGAAGGGCATAGGTCAAGCCGAGGTCGGATGGTGATCATTTGATATTTTTTCTAAGCCTAGAATCAAGATTTCTCGAGAAGTTTCCATAAAAAATGGTATTAGAGCTTGGGTAGGTGAGAAATCTGTGAAATTTTGGGTGAAACACTTCTGGAAATGGATCTGAAAATCAAGCAAAAAGATGGACGAAATCTAGATAGATTTTGTCAAAACTGGCTAGATCTGTAAAGGTGTTTTCCGGCCAAACCACCAATCGATTGGAAAAACCAACACCATAGGCATGACTAACAGTAGGAGTCGCAATGACATGCCACGAGTAGGCGTTGGAGGCTGTGCATGACAACGACACATGCAGTCACGATCGCGAAGTTGGCCACGCATGAGGGCACTTCTAGTGTCCTTCGACGATGCACTTCAAAGACAGAATTTTCACATGGTTTTGCAGAGCCTCCGGTGGTGTTCATTTTCAGTTTCGATCGATAAGGTGAAAATTGGAGATTTGGCCCCTCAACATTCTGGTGTCAGGTACCGTTTTGATTTGTCGCAGTTGACGGAAGCTTTGGGATGAATAGTGGTAGCTCTAAAGAGGTGAATTCGCATATTTCCTTATTTACTAACCTGCAGATATGGTCTACTCGGCATCGTGTTCTTTCCCTTTTATTCTTGTAAGTATGGTTATTGTATAAGGTAAAAATTTACTTTTCGCATTAGAAGTCATCGTGTGAGATGGCATTATGATTTGAGTTATCGTGATGGGGTCACCATTGCCTATTGCTAGATTTAGATATTATTTATTAATTATTTGCATAAATTCTTTGTAATTTTGTTGTCAAATCTTTTCTACACCGTTAGCATGTGACCTTAGAAATGTTTGTTTGACTATTCCGTAAGAATTGTGCTTGTACTTTTCTTGTAGTCATTTGGTATTGATAGCAAATGTAAGCCTAAAGCAAGTGCGAAAAGCAAGAGGTAATTTAACTATAGTATTTTTTGACAAGTTGAAAGAGGATATCCTATGAATGACAAGAACAAAGATGAGGAAAGAGGTGGGACGAATGTTCCCATTGGGTCGAGTTATGACTCGAGTGAGATTTATTGAGAGTAAACTTGGTTATTGTGTGTCCATTTGTTTGTAATCATTTCTAAATGTGTGTGATTGTTTAATTCTGTTGTGGTTATATATTACAATTCAATATGTTTGATATGTGTATTTGCATGAATTTGAGAGCAATCTGATTACTTTGTGTAATGTGTTAGTATGCATAGTGGGATTGAGATCTATGATAATACTCTTTTTACATATGTGAGTGGCGTGAGAGAGTGTGATAGTGAAAAAAAAGAGGAACATCCATTTTCTCCTTTATCTTTGTGAATCTGTATGGTTTATAAGATTATATAGGGCATTTATATATGAGTTATCTTCTTTCTCTTCGAAAGCCTCTTTGTGTGTGTAGTGAAGTAACCAACTCTTTCTTCTATTCTCTTTGTGAGTGCCACTTTCACAATTCCCTTTGGGGGATAAATCCTTTGTAGACTTCTTGAGCATTGGTGTTGGAGTGACCTTGTAGGGCGTGGGTCGATTTAAATTGAGCCATAACCTCTCTAGTCGCCAAAAATGTCTATTTTCCATAATGGGTTTGAGATGCATTAATAGTATGCCTTTTGGTAATGTGGAATATCGATGTATAAGGGTACATTGGTGATATGTATGAAGGATGTAGAGAGATGATATTTGAATTATGAGTGCAGAGGTGATTAAATGTCTAAAATCCTTCATCTGGTAAGACTATGATCAAATGGAGTGTGAGAAAGACTCATTTATCACTTCTATTAGGAAGAGACTCATTATCCACTTAGATTGAGAGAAATGAGGTAGAGACAGAGGATTATCCCATGGACTTAGGATCTATAGAGGTTTACTAGTTAGACATGTGTTAGTGATCAGTTTTGTGAGCATGGTGGGTGATGAGTAATGATATGTGTTCTCGAGGTACGAGCAACATGAAATGGGATAAAATAAGTCTGGTGAGATCTTTTTCATGGGGTCACTTATGAATTTGTTGCATATGTTTGGCCCTTTGATTTATTAACTTCGTGTTAGTTTATTGTTTTGTGTGAACATAGTTGAAAAGATATGTGTGTTATTCTATGTTATATCTCCATCGCATATTTATTTACTTTTAATTAATTAATGTGATTATCTCTTTCTACTTGGGTATTCTTGACCTTAGTCCTAGTGAGTACATGGAGCAGGTNTAGTGAGTACATGGAGCAGGTGTGGTATGTGTTTCAGATTCAAATATGAGGTAAGGTCTGTTATACTAATTTTATTTGGTCACCATGATTATACAAGTATAAACTTTGTGTTTTGTTTGCTTGTAAGTTGATTGGGTATCAATGTGGAGATTTTTTGGTTCGGATACTTTATTGACCCAGTGACTTGGCTCGACCCGAAAACAATAACACTTTTAGAGGGCCTAAGTTTTGGTTAATGTTTAGCTTTGGGTAATTAATTGGATGGTAATATGTATGGTAGCCCATTTATTGGTAAGTTGGGTTCTTTTGGTTGTCAGATCAATTGATATTTGGTTTTGGCCCATGCAGAGGAAGAATGTTTTGACCTAAATAGGTGACCAAATATCCAATCTATATATCCATCCTTGGAAGCCATTTTCCGGTGTGGTTTTGCAAGAAAGAGACGGTAGCCGCAAAAGAGGACTACAAGAGAAAGAATGTAGCCATATGTTGAAGAGTTGAGCCTCCATTCTTCTTCATTTCCATTGTCTTACCTTGCAACCACCGTCATCCTTAGTGGGTGAGAAAACTTGAGGCAACCAAAGTGAAGAAAGGATGTGGGTCAAGCCGAGGTCAGGTGGTGTTCATTTGATGTTTTTTCTAAGCTTGGAATCAAGATTTCTCGAGGAATTTCAACAACAAATTATTTCTCATATGAAAATTGTAAACCACAAATGGAAATACATACTATGAAAGAATATCGGAGAAACAAAATGGAACATACTAGGATTGCTTTGATCCAACCTATCCATGTATTTTCTAATAAATCCATTTGTAAGTCATTGGATTATTTCACGCTGATAGAGTAAGGTAAGTGAGAAACTAATAATGGCATTGTTCATGAGTTAAGTTGTATAGCTGCGCCGCAACAAATTGGAGTTGTCGGACGGAAACATCTGACATTTCTTGGAAACTGCTTTTGCATTTTGACTTCGATACATCTACCTATTATATTTTGAGGGAGAATGTATTCTTATCTGTTAGGTTTTAGTTGATTTTGTAATTGACGAATTCTGTGAACAAAAGGACTTAAATTGATAGAGTGTAAAAGTTTAAAGAGTAATGTGCAATTTGTTTAAAAGTTAGTTAAATAGGTATAGGGATTTGAGTTTGAAACAAGGAGGAAAACAGCGCAGATTTTCGCTAGACTGTTGACAAGGGTTGGCTTGAGTTACAAAGATAGAAACTGCATCGTTAGACTGACACCCCTCATTCGCTCGAGCGACAGCCTGTCGCTCGACCGTCCTAAGCCTTCGCTCGAGCGACAGGGTTATACGAGAATTTTTTATTTCACGTTTTAAAGGCTTTTTTCCCGGTCCATCTGTTTTATACCTTACCTATATGTATGCTAACGCCACAAAACGAGAATTCTTAAGGTTGAACAATAAGCAAACACTGTGTGGTCAATATTCTTTCATCTCCATAGCTT